>VDFB02034043.1:0-30207 GCA_007258455.2 Sequoia sempervirens | reverse complement strand
CAACCCTAAGCCCTAATCCCTCAACCCCGAACCCTAATCCATCAACTCTAAATCCCTCAACCCTTAAACCCTTCATCCCTCAACCCTTAAACCCTCAACCCTTAAATCCTTAATCCCTCGACCCTTAAACCCTCAAACCTTAAACCTTGAATCCCTCAATTCTCAAACATCTCCCCTATATATTGGACCCTCAACCCTCAACCCTATACCCCCAACCCTTAACCCTTGAACCCTCAACCCCTTAATCCCTCAACCCTCTACCCTATACATTAAACCCTCAACCCTCAATTATCAAACCTCAAACCTAATACCTCAACCCTATACCCTCAAACCTATACCTTAAGGCCTAATCCTTTAATCCCTCAATCCTTAAACCCTAAACCCTTGACCCTTAAACCTTAAAGCCTTAAACCATCAACCCTTAAACCCTAATCCATTAACCCTCAACCCTATCCCTAAAGCCTCAACCCTTAAACACTCAACCCTCTACCCCTCTACCTATACATTAAAAACCCTTAACCCTAATTCATCAAAATACTATTTCTTAAACCCTAATCTCTTAACACTCAACCTTTAAACCCTAATCCCTTAAGCCCTCAACCCTTAAACCCTAAACTCTTGACCCTTAAACCTTAAACTCTTAAACCCCAACCCTTAAACCCTAATCCCTTAACCCTTAACCCTAAACCTTATCCCTAAAGCCTCGACCCTCAACCCTTAAACCCTCAACCCTCTACCTTATACATTAAATCCTTAACCCTTATTCATCAATTCTATACCTTAAACCCTAATCTCTTATTGCTCAACCCTTAAACCTTAATCCCTTAAGCCCTCAACCTTTAAACCCTAAACCATTGACCCTTAAACCTTAAAGCATTAAACCCTTAGCCCTTAAACCCTAATCCCTTAACCCTCAACCCTAAACCCTATCTCTAAAGCCACAACCCTCAACCCTTAAACCTTGAACCCTAAACTCTATTCCTAACCCTCTACCCTCGACACTATACCTTAAACACTAATCCCTCAATCCTTAACCCTTAATCCCTCATAACTTAAACCCTAAATCCTCAACCCAAGATACCCTTAAACCCTTAAACCCTATACACTTAACCTTGGATACTCAACTTTGAACATTATCCCTCAACCTTAAAACCTCTACCCTATACCCTATACCCTCAACCCTATACTTATGCTCTAAACCCTCAACCCTCATCCATATTACTTATACCCTCAACCTTGAACCCTAAACCATATATCTTAGACACTCAACCTTGACCATTATCCCTCAATTGTAAACTCTCAACCCTCTACCATATAGCCTCAACAATATACTTAAGCCCTAAGCCCTAATCCCTCAATCCTCAACCCTATACCTTAAACCCTAAAACCTACACCCACAAAACCTCATCCCTATACCTTATAACCTCACCCTTATACCCTAAACCATGAATATCCTATACTTAAAACCTAAACCATACACTCTCAACCCAAGTCACCCTATGCCTTATACCCTCAATCTCTATTGTAAACCCTAAATAGAATATCCTAAACCCTAATCCCTATACCTTACACACTTTATCTTATACACTCAACAAGCTAAATATCATCCCTCAACTATAACCCTCAACCCTCTACCCTCAACCTATTACTTAAGCCCTCAGCGCTCAATCCTCAATCCTATAACCTATACCCTCATGTCCTTATATACCCTAAACCCAAAACCCTTACATACATACATGCATACGGGCATACATACATACATACATACATACATACATACATACATACATACAAGCATACATACATACATACATACAAGCATATATACATACACACATACATACATACACATACATATGTATGTACATACATACATATGTATGTACATACATACATATGTATGTACATAGACAAGCATATGTATGTACATACATACATACATATATACATACAAGTATGCATACATATACATACATATACATGCATACATACAAACATACAAGAATACAAGCATACATATACATACATACAACCATACATACATACATACATACATACATACATGCATGCACATACATACATACATACAACCATACATACATACAATCACATTCATGCTAACTATCAGGTTTGCATGTGTTTCAAGGTCAAACAAATCGAACACTTGGGTAATGTTAGGATCTCTCTTAGCTATTTAGCAATGTAATTTTTTTCACATTTTGATAATGTTAAGTATTTCATCTTTAATTTCTTTTGTTTGTGTGTCCATTTTTTGGCAAAAACGAGTGTTTGATATTTTTTCTTTTAAATTAACCGTTCATTAAAATTTCAAATAAATTACATTTTTAGAAACTAGACTCTATTCTACGCATATTAAAAAAATATTTTCAATTAGTTTTAATAATTTATAGGTAGCATGACCAAAATTCTACTTTTTAGGATGTGTCCACTTTGAAAATTATTAAAAAATAAAAAATTCATTAAAAAATTATCTAAAAAATTGGGCATAAACTACACGTTGTTAGTTAATTTCTCACTAAAGCGATTTAAATACAAAAAAAGTTAACCTTTTGATGGAGCCACAAAATATGCTATGTTATGTTGTTTTGATAAAAACAACACCAATTTTTGTGCCTCCTTCTTTTGAACCCCTTAATCTATACCATTTAAAAAAATAGCAGTTTAGAAAGAAGACTCGAAGCACTTGCTACATGTTTTTGTTGCTTCTTAAAATTTTGAGTGTAACTATCCTCAATTTCTCATCCAAGGTCAGTGATGGGTTCATATATTAGCTTATTTTATGTTGTTTTTATGTATAATTTTAGACACTATTAGTCAATATTTTTAGGAAATACTGCTATGCTATGTTGTCTTTTCATAGCTATTATACAACCTTAGACCTAAATTATAGTAATTGAAATATAATTATGATATAGTAGCACTGCATGGTTTATATGTGAGTATGTATGAAATGTGGATGGGATTCTATGATTAATCATGGTAGTTAGCTTTGTGTATATGTTTTGGTGGATTAACCTTTTTGTAGCCAAGGAGATATTATAGCCCGCAACAAAATGCAGACTTAGACAACGAAACATGAGAAGTGCCAGATCAAGCTGAATGCAATAACTACCATATGGAGGCACCTGATGGAGTTAGACATGCATCATTATGACAAGTTAATAAAGCACTGGAGGAGAAGAATTCTCTTTTTAATAAGATTCTGCATAACTGTTTGTGTGCTTTACATGCAAATTTATTTTACAGACTTTCACTTCTATTAGAACTCTTCTTTCTTTTTTAGTTATGGTTTGAACAATTCAATCTTAAATATATACTCTAATATACAGGAGTTGCAATTAATGATTGTAGTTATTTGTTGCTTAGAATAAAACTCCCCCAAGCTTGTATATAGCCGGTTGTTGAGTCCTTAGATCAATTAGTTGATTTCCAACTTTTTGTTATCAGTTACTTTTCAATTTCAGTTATCAATTACAAACATGATGATTATTTAGAATGATTTTATTGAATACAATTTGTGAAGAAGATTTTGTGTAATATTTTGTGATGCATAATGAATGAGTTCAATTTCAAATGGATGTATAGAATTTGATATTTAGATTTGGTTCTAGTTAAGTGAAGACAACCACTTGAGTAGGCCACTCAAGGTAACTATTCTTCACTACGTTTATAACTATTTTATTTCTATTAGTAGTTATTTTTGTTTATCATTGTTTCATAAATTGAATGTAAAGCAGAATAGATCCTCATACTTTGATTATCAGTAGTGAATGTTCATGAGCATACATGCATTTGGTTAATATATAATACTCCAAAGGTTAGAATAAGTTTAGTTACTAGTCTTGATTAGTTTTGAGTTGGTACAATAATTCTTTATTAGCAATAGTTCAGTTATAGGTTAAGCTATAGGAACTTGTAGCCATTAGTGTTAGTTTGTTTCTTTCATTTTCATGCAATTATGTGATTTTCCAGCAAGTAGAATACCATAATTAGGATAACTTAGGTAGCCTTAGGTCTCTGAAGTCACATATAGTGCAACACCATCACAAGTTTACAAACCTTGGTTGATAATTTAATGTAGTCTTTACAATGTTGAGTGAACTATTTAGCTAGCTATACCTCTAAATTGTGTATCTCTTACCAAATTTACAAGACACTAATTTAGACTCTATATTTTTGCGCTGTTTTGGAGGATGGTGCTATCTTCATAGACTTATTTTTCAATGCTTTCATAATTTACATTTTGTTTTCAACATTAGGACTATTAAGCTTTATCTTATCAACATACCAGAAAGTTACACTAACATTGTGCAGGACCACTACTATACAAAGCCATATTTATTGTATGTGGATGCAAAGAGATCCCTTGGGTAGATTCCTCCCCTCTACATGCCAAGAAGCCATTGTAGAAATTGGTGAATCTAGTACTCAGAACGAGGGTAATATTGAATAAGAAATTTTCCTATCACCAACATCTAGCACATAGACAGAGGGGACATATTGAACCATGGGTGATGTAGTGGATGATCCTAAACATGCAACCTTTGAGTTCCCAATCACCAAACAAAAAAGGGCTACTATGCTAAAGAATATCCCTCCTCCAACATTATCAATCTTTTATGGGTTGGTGATTGAAGATCCAGATACATTTATGTTTGAATTTGATGTCCTATGCAAAAGTTATGATTATACTACTGATGCTCATAAGCTCAAACTCTTCCCTAGCACTCTAAAATATACTTTTGATGCTCATATTCTCAAACTCTTCCTTTCCACTCTAAAATATGCAACCCTAAGATGGTTTATGGGACTAGACAGGGATGTTGTTCCTAAGAGGGATACCATGAAAAAAATATTCTTAGAGAAGTACCAAGACTACTGTAGAGGAATTTATAGGAGGAGGGATGACATTTTCAAAATGTCACAAAAGGAGGATGAGCCATTAGAAGACTATGTGGAGAGATTTCAATTTTCTTTGAAGAAAAACCCACATAACAAGTTATCTGAAGAATCCCTCAAGTTAGTATTTTTGAGAGGAGTTAATGAGGATTGTATTGATGCCCTCAATCTTATTGGGAAAGGGGATATATCTCAAATACCATTTGAAGATATCTGCAAGGTTTGCAAAAATTATTCCAAGACCTTCACTAGGAGGCCAGGAGAAGAGAGGACATCCACTATTGGAAAATCATCTAATGGGGTTTCAAGAATAGAATTAAGTAATTTGTTTTCCAACATGAAGGACATTATCAGTCACTTGGAAACTCAGTTGGACACTCCCCACATCAAGAAGAAGCAAGAGGAAGCTGAAGCAATGCTCCCTGAATATTGCCCAAGTTGTAGGCAAAGGAATACAAATTGTAAATGCAAGAGGGTGGCTAGTATTCAACAAGACAAAATTGAGAAACCTATTTTTCAGCCACTTGAAGGAGAGGATGGAAAACTATTTTACATATCTCAAAGAAGGTCATGGCAACAAAGACAAGGTATGACACAAGACCCTCTTAAATTCAATACTTTCTTTCCCATTGTAAATAAAAAATTTTATGCTTGGAGTTCTTAGCCATGGTCAAACAACCAAGGCCCATGGAAAAACCCTCAACAATGATCACAACCTCAACAAAATTGGAACCAACAACAACCAAATTCTTGGTCACAACAAAATTTCCAAGGTTCCAATTACAATCCCCAATGGCCAACACAACATAACTAGTGGCAACCTCAATGACATAAAGGCCTATAGTGGCAGTATCAAAACATGAATTATCAACAACCTATACTTACTCCTTAGCCCTAACAACAAGCCATAATTCCTCCATCAAATTTTGACATCTCATCCACCTAGACCACCATAATTACCTACCCAACCTATACCTAACTCTAACAACAAGCCTATCAAATAGGATTATACTAATGAGGTTATAAAATACCTCACTTATGGGGTAGAGGTGAGTGATGTCCACCTCAGGTTAGGGAAACAACTTGTTGGACCTTCATCCCCTCAAATTACTAAAATGGAGGATGAAGAACCTATAGTTGAAGCTTCATACAAATCACCTTTGGAACCTGAGTCAAATTAGGTACATCAAACTACCTCAAGTCCAAAGCCTCCCTTCCTTGAACACTTAGCCATTCAAAAACATCATACACAAGCTGAGACAAACCTACTAGGTCAATTAAAGGATGTGAGCATTAAGATTCCACTAATCCAAGCTATCGATCCTATTTATACTAAAATTGTGAGGGACCTATGTCTTAAGAAATCAGGGAGGAAAAGGAAGGATCCTTAGATAGTTCATGTCCTAGCAAACCTTGCTAATATCATATTAGGAAGATTACTATCCCTAAATACACAAAAACTGGTAGTCCAGTAGTGGACATCAAGATTAATGGGACCCTCATAAAAAATACCTTGATAAACTTGGGGGAA
This sequence comes from Sequoia sempervirens, assembly GCA_007258455.2. Classification (NCBI taxonomy): domain Eukaryota; kingdom Viridiplantae; phylum Streptophyta; class Pinopsida; order Cupressales; family Cupressaceae; genus Sequoia; species Sequoia sempervirens. The sequence continues at coordinate 23,756 of VDFB02034043.1, read as the reverse complement.
AAAATTGATGTCATGACTAAGGAAACAATGCGATTACTTTAGTTAGCTAACCTTAGAACTACACAAACTGTTCTATAGTTGGCTGATAGGCCAATAGTCAAGCCTAAAGGAATAATTGAATATTTAGTTATTGCATTAGATTCTTGGGAATATCTTGCTAATTTCATAGTTTTACAACCCAAGGTTAATCTTGCACCTGTTATCCACTCATCTTATGCAAACCATGGTTATCTACAACTGATGCATTCATAGGTTGTAGGTATGGCAATATGATAATATCTAATGGGACATTGACCAAGAAATTGGTCCTTTGTCCTCCAATCCAACCTTATGTTGATCTTGAGAAAACTATTTGGCCCTCTTTGGATGAGGAAGATATTTATTCCCTACATACTTTAATGACAATAGAACACAACCCTCTATTGGACAATTAGGATGAAGATGAGTTGATTGCTCATATAATACAAAATGACTATGGAAGGAGCCCACAACAACATGACTATCTCACATTCCTACAAGACCCCTTGCAAAGTATTACACCCACCAATTCCTCAAAAGAAATATCTTAGATATTTCATTTCTTACTACCACAATAGTGTGTACCAATCATACCAAGCCTTGACCTCTCATTTGTGTAAGAATCATCCAAAGAAATAGAAGTCATGCTGGGAAAAATTTTAAATCTAAATAATGCATTGAATGAAGAGCAACATAATTCCTTGCACACAGTGCTGCAAGCACACACAACAAAATATGCATGGGATTACCATGATATGAAAGGTGTAGATCCTGACTTATGTATGCATAGGATCTGTATAAATGATAGTTATAGATCCATTAGATAGCCTCAAAGATGAATGAACCCTACCTTGAGGGAAATAGTCAAAGATGAACTTCAAAATATCCTTGATGCAGGCTTCATTTATCCTATATCTGATAGTGAATGGGTCTCACCTTTAGTCATTGTTCCCAAGAAAGGTGGAAAATGGAGAGTTTATGTAGACTATAGGGAACTGAACACAACCACTAGGAAGAACCACTTTCCATTTCCCTTGATAGATAAAGTGCTTGACTCTTTAGCAGGGAAAAAGTACTTTTCATTCCTAGATGGTTTCAGTGGTTACAATTAGATCAAAATTGCTCTAGAGGATCAAGACAAGACAACATTTACATGTCCTTTGGGTACTTATTCTTACTTCGTTCTACCCTTTGGTTTATGTAATGCTCCAACTACTTTTTAGAGAGCAATGATCAACAACTTTTCTGATTATGCTCATGAATTTATGGAGATATATATGGATGACTTTAAAACATATGGGAAAACTTATGATGAAGCCCTTAGCAATCTGGAAAGGTATTAAAGAGATGTGAAGAACACATCTTGTCCCTTAGTAATGAAAAGTACTTTATGATGATGACTCAGGGAATTGTTTTAGAGAACTTCATATCTAGTGAAAGGATTCAAGTTGATCCACATAAGATAGAAATCATTTCTACATTACCTATTCCACATAAGAAAACAGATATCAAAAGTTTCCTTGACCATGCAAGTTACTACAAGAGGTTTATTAAAGAATTTAGTAAGATTATTGCACCACTGTTTGTTTTTATCACAAAAGATATTGAATTTGATTAGATAGTAGAGTGCCAACATTGCTTTGAAGAGTTGAAGAAGGCCTTAACTCAAGCACCTATTTTAAGGGGCCAAATTGGACCTTACCTTTTTCATATACATATTGATGCTTCAAAATTTTCTATTGGAGGAGTTTTGGGCTAGAAAGAAGGTAACAAATAATATGCAATCTATTATATTAGCAAGAATCTTCAGGGAGTAGAGATGAATTATACTATTATAGAAAAGGAGATGCTAGCAGTAGTGTATGCCATCAATAAATTTAGGCATTACATCATTGGTTATTTAGTTTTTGTCCACACAGGCCATACAACTATCAGATATCTTATGAACAAGTGTATAGTAGGGGGTAGACTAGTCAGATGGTTTCTCCTTCTACAAGAGTTTGATATTACAATAGTGGACAAACTTGGTAAAGCTGATGTAGTGGCATATTTTTTTATCAAGGTTGCCAACATAATCAAAAAAAGGAGTAGTGGGTGACTCATTTCTAGATGAACACTTGTTTTCTATTAATGTACATGTACCCTGGTATGTTGAAATTGCAAATTATTTAGTGATAGGGCAGATTCCACCACACTTTTCTCCAAGAGAAAAGAGATAGTTGGTCCAAAAGTGTCTTCCATACTCTTGGGTATCAGGTTATCTATTCTACACTAGCATGACAACATCATGAGAAGGTGCATAAGGGAAGATGAAATCTATGATATCATGAAGGCTTTCCATGATGAACCATGTGGGGGTCATTTTGCAACAAAAAGAACAAAATTCAAAATCCTCACAACTGGTTATTACTGGCCTACTTTACACAAGGATTTTGTCAAGTACATAAGGAGTTGTGATAGGTGCCAAAGAATGGGTAAACCAACAAGGAGTGATGAAATTCCATTATAGCCTTAGGTAACACTAGCTCCCTTTGATAATTAAGGTCTATATTTTATAGGACCAATCTCACCTACTTCTATCAAGAAGGAATATATCGTAGTGTGCATTGATTATCTAATTAAGTGGATAGAAGTAAAGGTATTACAATTTTCCAGGGATGGAAATGTAGCTAAATTCTTGTATGAGGGAATTTTTAATAGGTATGAGCACTTTGAGAGATTATGACTTATCAAGGTCCATAATTTACTTCAAACCCAAAAAATTGGTTGAAGAATACCAAATTAGGCACAAAAAGTAAACACCTTATCACCCTTAGGCCAATGGTTAAGTAGAGGTAACTGATAGAGAAATTGAGAGTATTCTAGGTTACCGAAAGATATGACATGCAAAACCCTCATAAAATTGCACCTACTTTTTGTTGATACTTTCAAATTACCGATTCTCTAACCCTGTGAACTTGAGCTAAGTTGAACCCATAACCAATTTTGAGCTCAATTAAGCTAATACGAGAAGAAGGGGAGTTTTAGTTACAATATGATAGATAAATGCATGAGGAATTATCAAATTAAAGAAGGGTTTGAGGGTGGTAAAGTGAATTGAGTTGAATTTTAAAGGTAATTGAGCTAAATTTTTAAGGTAATCTAGTTGAGCAGAGGTAAAATATTTACAATGGAAGGTGATGTTATAAGGAGAGAGTCATTAGCTCACAAGAAAATGCTAGGTGCAATGGTCCTACCTATCTTCACAAGAGTGGGTTGGCTTGATTATTTCCTAAAACTAACATAATTTGACAATGATATAGCAAGAAGGTTTGTAGCCACATTGGAGCACAATGAAGCAATGGTGAAAGGGTTATCAATGAATGCATCTAAAGTTTCCATAGCACAAGTTTTTGGTTTACCTAGAATTGGAGTAGAGTTTCCAGCACGTGCAAATGTAGTGGAGCTTCCAGAGAGGAATTCTATGAGTGAGGAGAGAATTTGGATTTATCATCACAAGGTACAAAGAGGCTCTCTCTTCCATGGTTTTGGGCTAATTGTGCTTCCTATGTCATTAGATATCTTACCTATGAAAGTAGACAAAATATTTTATATACTATACATTTTAAATTGCTTAGTCACCTTCGCCATAGTAGGCTAGTAAATGTGCCAAATTTTCTTTATAATATGTTGAAAAAAATGGCATTAGAGAATCAGATGAAAGAAAGTGACACAACCCTATCACACCATTGTTTTATTTCCCTACTAGTAAAAATAAACTTAAGAATATAGTACCTATAGGTAGACTGGGAAGATTTTAAGAAATGCGAAGATATTAACAATTTACTTAAGGCACCTATAGTACCTAAAAATTTAGAGCCACAAGCTAAACTTGCAAGAGAGAGATCCCCTATCTCACTTAGGCTTCACCTAACCATAGCCAAGGTGAGTTAGAGGAGAATAATGAGCCCGAGGAGCATAATGAGCCATAGGAGCATAATGAGCCAAAGGATCATAATGTGCCAGAGTCTAGGTCACTAGTAGTGGAAGAAATTCCATCCTCTTCAAAACCACCAAAAAACCAAGAATAGAAGAAGTAATACATCCACAACATCCACACCTTCTAAAATAGAAAAGAGGAAGAAGGATGTTTAGAAAGATAAGGATGTTGCAAAGGAAACCCCCACACCTAGGCATTTAGGAAGATTACAAAAAAAAGGTGTCATGAGGGGGAGTGTAGAAAAACTTGAAGAGGAAAAGGGCAAAGAACAATAGCAGGAAGATGTAATGTTGGTAGAGACATATTCTGAAGGGAAGGAAAATATCTTTGAGAATGTACATACACCTATGAAGAGGAAGAGAAATGTGTCAACCACTTTTGATTCAGAATTAGAAGATGCGTTTGTTTCGAAGAAAACACAAAAGAAAACCATATATAGTCCTACCTATGAAGACTATGTAGGAGGAGGTAATGAATAGTTTATGGAAATAGAGGAAATGTATATAAAACATAGAAATGTTAGGTAGGAGCTTCAAGAGTCCTTGGAAAGAATAAAACATTTGGAAGAGTTAGTGCAAAGCTATGAAAAGAAAGAAAGGAAAGGGAGACACATTGATGGTGTTTTCTGCACAACAACTTAGACATAATATGATATTCTATCTCTCTTGAAAGGTAAATATCTATCAACAAGCCTCAAGAGATAACCCCAAGGTCTCTAATGTTAGGTCTTGAAAATGCATAAACAACTGTGGTAAATGTGAAAATGTTGGTAATCACAAAGGGACCTTACTACAAGCAAATACCGAATCCTTTAATTTATCAGTTCTAGCAATATGATGATACTTCAATCCTAAATCTAACTTGAATGATAAAGAAATAGAAAAAGATAAGGGTTTCAAGAGACTTCTAGATTTAACACTAACCCTAAGATTAACAATGCAAATGATTAACACTTGAAACAGACCAATCCCTCAGTAACCAATTCCTGCTTGACCCAGATGAATCTGCAATCTCACATAAATAGTGCAATCTTCTATGGTATTAAAGATTTTTAGATCATGAACATTCATCCAAAACAACCCTATTGCAATTGAAATGAATAAACCTTCACAATTGAACTAAGCACAATAAACATAAGGTCCAGGCTAACTTTGCAAAGCAGCCAACAATCAAGCTAGCTACAAAAAGTATGGACCAGGGATGGCTGCAAACACTTCAAGCATAAAACCATAAACACCATTGAATCATATCTAATTCTAAATCTAACATATATCTAATATTTCTCAAGCAATCTCAAAAGATAGAACAACAAGAACCATGCAAGATATATCAACACAAGAGAATTCACCAAGAGCACAATGTCTTCAATTATATTGAATCACCCAATAACAACAACAATTCTAGTGTTTTTGTTTACAACACTTGCTCAAATGAACTAACTTCTAACTCTTTCTCTTGCTTAATTCCCTCCAACACCCAAAACTACCTATCTATCCCTTACCCTTAGGATCCTATTCAACTGAATCTTCTAAGGTAGAATGAGACTCTAAGTTTCCCATTAGATCATAGGTGCATTGCACAACTTCACTTTCAATCCCATATTTTATGCTTGAGCCATAGTTTTGTATCCTTAAGCACTGGAGTCATGAGTTGTTCTAGCTCTATTTTCTCCTCTTCCAATCAATCTATTTCTCTTATTGGTTTGTCCTTCACTGCCTCATAAGCATAGCCCTGAATTAGATCCCCATCATCTTCAACTTGATCTGGGATGGCCTTCACATTATATAACCAAACCAAGTTAACAGGTAGCCTGGAAAACTTCTTTCTAATCTCATACTCATCACTGCAATTAGCCCAATAGTCTTCAATATCATCCTTGTGGCTATATTCTCTGTTGGCCTTCTTCTGTGCTTCGCAATCCTGTCAAACCTAGACCTCTTGGAATGAAAGGATAACCCAAGGGTACTCATTTCTTCCTCAGAAGCATGGGCCGAGTTAATGGAATGGCATGCCTCACCAGTGCCTATCCTCAGAGGGAAGTTTCTGTTGAATCTAGTCTTATGCTCATCCTTCTTCACAATGGCATCAAAGTCACATATTTGTCTTGTGACCTCCAAGAGTATGATATGATTTGTTGGATACCTAGGAAGTCGATATGGAGCCCTCTGAAATCCATCTATCCTTATATAAGAGAAGGTAGGAAACTATATGAACCAAGCCCCATAACTTTTGATTAGCTCCTTAGCCTAGTCATATATCCTCACATGCTCTGCACCTTGGAGCAACTTGGTGATGTACATGGTGAATGAATCATTCACCATCATATAGCTTTAATTACCAAGGTGTAGCTATGGATAAACCTCATAGATTACATCCTGCCCAAAGATGCCTTTGGTACTTAGTCCCTTGTATGGATGAAATATTGCAAGTGCATAGACTAAGTAGGAAGTCATCATGAAGGTCTTCGTTTGTAGGACATTGCACATCTGTTCATGAATCATGGCACTCATAATGCCTGCCCAATGATAATTTACATTCTACTCCATCCTCACAATGACATGAAACATCCAGTTCTCAAACAGTCCAACACTCTTTGACCCTACCACCCTGCTGAGAAGGGTGATAACATCATAATACTCCTTGAATTTTTCTCTGAATAGCTATTTGGGCAACTTGGAATAGTGAGATTTAGGTTTCTCCATCTAGGAATTGATGACCTGCTGAGACTTGATGGTATCCTCCTCATAGAACTTCCTCGCCACCTCCATGTCAAAACGCACCACATGAGACCTATCTGGCATGTCAAAGGTCTAGGTAATAGAAACAAGATTCAAATTTGCTACAATCCTCTCTTGAGGGCCAACTATTCTTTGTGTACCCTTATCATAGTGTTTGGCACACTCAAGAACTAACTCATAACACTGCACTGTAGGAGGGAATCCAACTACATGTTCCAACCTTGATTACAATGTTCTTTTAGCCAGCAAAGGAAGGTCCTATGCTTCCATCCTAGCCTTGAACTCCTCATAGTCCCATATTCCAACATTTGTATCAGTCACTTCTGACCAGATGGAAGTAATCTTGCTCTTAGGGATTTTGCTCTTGATGTCCATTTTGATTCTTTCTTCCTTAGAAAAAGAAGATCCCTCTACACTTGGATCCATCACTTTACCCTTAGCTCCACCAGTCACCACTTTGCTTGACTCAGCCTACACTTAACAAAGAAACCATAGTAAAGATCACACAAAACCCAAGTTAATTAATCACAAATAACATATTCATCCTCAAAATGAGTCCCAAGATAAGCAAGATTCCCTTAAACCTCATAAAAATTGATCACATCAAAGTTTGGGTTTTAAGTCATCCCACAGAATCCTAACCAGAGAGGAATTCTAGGAAATTCCTAACCAGATGAATTTTAGCGGATAAACATAAGAACCCCCCAAATAACCATTTGATCAATAATCATAAACAAATAAACAACATTATATATCTTTAAACAACTCAAATCGATCATACAGTGCATAATCATTTGTTAATAAACCATGCTATCTCTTAATCCTTAATTTTCCATTAAATTTTAGGGAATTCCACCCAGGACAGATTTCTGTGAAAGAAACGATAGTCTGCAAATTCTGGAAAAATGGAGGGACAAAGGATTTTTGGCAAAACTGGGTGGAACAAAAATCTGCAAAGAAGGCATAACTCTGAATGTCAACGTTTTCTCATGATTTCACTCAAATTGATCGAATGATCACAAATTTGAGGATCATTGGTTGGCAACTAGTTTCACTTGAACCTCCCATAGATCATCTTTGAATTCGAGGTTCACCCTAAAGAAAATTGAAAGGAAATGGCAATGCCCTAAGCACGAAACCCTAAAGATCTGCCATGAATGCACAGGACAAGCTAGGGCTCAGGTTACTCAACTGCTAGGTTTTCAAAGGATTTGTTATAGCCCACAAGCAAGCTACCTCATGATACAAATGAAACAAGCTCAAAAATCACTTGGGGAATCATCAATCTAACGGAATCAAGCAACCGTAGCTTCAAAATACTCAAACATATAAAAATTCGAACCCCAAGCATGCCCAGGACAGAAATAATCACTCACATTCGACAATCAAAAAGCAGGGTAGTAAGCACATACCATTGATGAAATGCAAGTCGATTACAACAATAAAAAACAACAATCTTGAGCGCCCGAGCAAACAAAAGCAATTATGATGCCCGACCGCCAAATCCAACAATTCGTAGACCCAACACTCCAATCCAGCCACACACCTCAAGATCGAGCACCTCAACTCAATAGAATGCAAATGATAAGGCACAATGGCAATAAAATCCCCAAAAATTGACTAAATACCCCCCATATAAATCGTACAAATGACATTAATGCAGTTGATAAGACATTCTGACAAAACCTAGGGATTCGATAGGATGGTAGACATTCAGAAAAATATGACCACCACAGAATTCCGCAAAGACCAAGAATTCTCAAACTACAGCGCAAAGCAACTAGCATCGGGTTCAAAGAGGATCCGGGTAATTCTGCTAGGAACGGATTTTCCTGAAATCAGTGAAAAACTTGAAATACACCTAACAGTTAAGATTTTCAATAAATACCATAAAGGGATCATCAAAGCAAGAAAGATAAACACTCAAGCTCACCCCAAGGCAAGGTAAATCCCCAAAATAAAGGGATTAAACACCAAGAATGGAAGCGAAAGAGGGTCCACTGCTTTCGTTGGGGCATGTGTCAAAAACGCACAACAAGACCAAAATACAAGAATTGGAAGAAAAATTGCAAACATATGGCCATGGTACAAAATTGGATTTATTGGCAAAATTGGCCATTACTAAAATAGGGGATGGAGAACTTGCATTACAAAATTAAAGACCTCCTCCCATAAGAACCCCAATTCAACATACAACCTTGTCTCTTGGTTATCAACTATGGAAGGTGATTGATGATTTTGCACAAGAAAGAGAAAAGTGGGAGAAAGAAAAATAAACTTTGATTGAAGAACATAATAAAGCGTTGGAAGGTAAAGAAATTGAGATTAGGAAATAAGTAGTTAGATTGGAAGAAGTGACAAATAAAGCTGCTCAAATCATAAGATGTAGGCCTCCAGCAAGGACATATGCACTATTTTTGCAAGAATTTTTTTTGAGTTTTCAGTTTACTAGGCTAATCAGTAACCAGTCAATAGGGATGAGCAGGAAATTTGAGTTTCTCAATGTTTTTTCTGATTCTACACCAAAGGAGTAGGATCAACTATGTGAATACTATTTACATGATTGTGTGGTGCTTGATGAAATAGAGTGGAATCCTCTAATATTTGTAGGGGATCTCCAAGTAAGGGCATTAGCATCTTATTACAGGAATGAACAATTCAAGGGAGAAATAATGGAAGAATATGAGGAGAGAGAAATTAGTTGCTCTTCCAATAATGAAAGAATCTAAAGACCCTGATGTAATTATAGATGAATGGTTGAAACTCCTAGATCATAAAGGTGTAGAAAGGAAGATTATGAAACTGAGGACAAAGAATTACAAAAGAATGCAAACATTAGCTATATTGAGATTGGGTCAACAATGTTACAATTATATGTAGAGTAGATGGAATAGCTTGACCCTAGAGCTGCAGAGAAAGGAACCTCATTCCATATACAATTTCATCACCATGCTTAAGAGGGTACACAAGTACATGAAAATTGGTGCTGACATATAAATTCACTGCGTACCACTTACATTTCATTCACCCACGCTACTCTATCCAATTCCACATTGGATAGGGGAAAAAGGTGAGGAATGTGAGAAAGTTGGAAATATCATAATGAGACAACTTGCAACTTACAAAGGTTTCTACTTAAATAAAATCAAAGGAGTTGATACTATCATGGATCTTAGGGAGATCACCCACCATTATAATCTCTGCCCCTAGTGTTTTTCTTAGGGACAAGAAAAGGTATAAGTTGGGGGGAATCATGGGTTCATATATTAGCCTATTTCTATTGTTTTTATGCATAATTTTAGACACTATTAGACAATATTTTTAGACAATACTCCTATGCTATGCTATCTTTTCATGCCTATTATACAACCTTGGACCTAAATTATAGTAATGAAAATATAGTTATGACATAGTAGCATTGCATGGTTTATATGTGAGTATGTATGAAATATGGATGGAATTCTATGTTTAATCATGGTAGTTAGCTTTGTGTATATGTTTAGGTGGATTAACCTTTTTGTAGCCAATGAGATACTATATCCTGTAAAGAAAGGCATACTTGGACAATGAAATAGGGGAAGTGCCAAATCAAGTTGAATACAATAACTACCATATGGAGGCACCTGATGGAGTTAGACATGCATCATTATGAAAACTTAATAAAGTGCTAGAGGAGAATTATTTTGTTAATAGGATTTTGCATAACTATTTGTGTGCTTTACATGCAAATCTATTTTACAAAGTTTCAATTCTATTAGAACTCTTCTTTCTTTTCAGTTATGGTTTGAACAATTCAATCTTAACTATATACTCTAATATCTAAGAGTTGTAGTTAATTGTTGCTTAGAATATAACTCCCCTGAGCTTGTATATAGCTGGTGGTTGAGTCCTTAGATTAGTTAGTTTATTTTCAACATTTTGTTATTAGTTACTTTTCAGTTTTAGTTATCAATTACAGACATGATGATTATTCAAAATGATTTTATTGAATACAATTTGTGAAGAAGATTTTGTGTAACCTTTTGTGATGCGTAATGAATGAAGTTCAATTTCACATGGATGCATAGAATCTGATATTTATATTTGGTTCTAGTTAAGTGAAGACAACCACTTGAGCAGGCCACTCAAGGTAACTATTCTTCACTGCATTTATAACTGTTTTATTTTTGTTTATCATTGTTTCATAAATTACATGTAAAGCATAATAGATCCTCATACTTTGATTATCATTAGTGAATGTTCATGAGTATGCATGAATTTGGTTAATCTATAATAATCTAGAGGTTAGAATAAGTTTATTTACTATTCTTGATTAGTTTTGAGTTGGTACATTGATTCTTTATTAGCAACAATTCAATTATAGGTTAAATTGTAGGCACCCATAGCCAATAGCGTTAGTTTGTTTCTTTCACTATCATGCAATTATGCAATTTCTAGCAAGTAGAATACCATAATTAGGATAAATTAGGTAGCCTCAAGTCTTTGAAGTCACATATGGTGCAACATCATCACAAGTTTACAAACCTTGGTTGATAATTTAATGTAGTCTTTACAATGTTGAGTGGAATGTTTAGCTAGTTGTACCTCTAAATTGTGTAACTCTTACCAAGTTTACAAGACATTAGTTTAGACTCTACAGTGAGTATTTCCTAATTTAAAAAAAAAAAGTGGCCACTTAAGACTCCTTTTTGTGCCCCCATCTTTTTGCACTTCTTGAGATGTAAGACCATGATATAGATGTAAGAAATTGATACTTATATACTTCTAAAGGTTTATCCATTGATATAACTAAAAAAGTTAATAAAGTGTGAAGGATTGGTTATAAGATACAAACAAATGATATACCTATTGGTATAAGAGACAAGGATAGATTCTTTGATGTGTATTTATAATGCAATTTCATGGAATACCAATATTTGAAAGTCTCCATTATTTTCCAACATTCTAATTTTCTCAATAAATTATATAGAGTTAAAATACAATAAAATATAATATACATTGAGTTTCTTTTGTCTAAATTTGTTTCATTTGAATGTGAAAATATCCTTGTCGGAAAAATGTTTTCATTGATGTCAAAAGTGCAAAATGAGCAGTGTCAATCATGCAAATGCAAATGAAATATTCTACTTGAAGTCATAGGTGAATCTGAGATGAAATGCATGGTTGGAGAAAGTTGCTCAAATATGTGTTTATTGATAATAATATTTCCTAAGTGGCGTAATAAGCATTTAGCCTTTCATTGGAGAGAAAATGACATGTCGAAGTGAGTTGCTTCTGTATCTCTTCAACAAAGGGATGTAGAAGGAGAGTTAAGTTACATCAGTGTGACAAGAGCCTTTTGGTGGGACTTGTCTTGGAGTCCCTTCGACAACCCGATGACCATCTCATTGGTGGGACACTAATATCTCAGTAGGAGTCTAGAAGGACACTCTTTGATGGAGCGATAAGGAGAAACATAAACTCATCGAAGTGACTTAGTCATTTCAAAAGGAGTTACATGGTTGTCCCTTCGATTTGGAGATGAGTGAAGTCAATGGATTTGGTGGATAGTGTCATTCGAAGACATCAGAAGTGTACACATGGCAATTTCTCACCTGCCCGCTAAAGAATTCAGTGGGGCCCGTACGAGATCAGCGAGGAAGCAAGGATTGGTGGAAAGCAATCCACATTGGTTAGTATGTGGTGATGGGACCCGATGTAAATGAATACTAGCACTAAGGATCTATACATCATGGAAATCACTTTTAAATTGATGAGCAGTTTAGTGATACGTGATGAGATAAAATGAATGGAAAAGATCAAATGGTATGCAATCTAACAGTGATCGCTGTGTCTCCTCCCATGGTGGTAATGAATGGTGAAGCTTGAAGTGTTATAAAAATATGTGATAGAACATGGTCATCGCATCTACTTTCTCATCACCTAAATGAAAAAGAAAGGCTTATCAAAGCAACAATATATTGATGATTGCTACATCGCTAAAGTGGATGTGCATTTGCTAACTTTATAGCGATATGGCGATAACGTGAAATTTGACTGGGTAAACAACTGAATGTTGACTAATGAGGTGGATATGGAAGAAAAGTAGAAAAATGACACATGGAATCCGATCATTCATTGTTTTTGGCATCCTTGTTGCAAAGTCAATATTTTGTTAATCAATGTCTTTAAAGAAGGTGATTTATTGTATAACCCTAGTCGATGAACAGATGAAAAATGACATTGCTAGGGCATGAAAACTTGGCATAGGAAGATACAAGAAATGACACAATTTCATATGTGATGGATAAAGTGTAAATCTAATCGATCCAATGGAAAAATGAATGGCACAAATTCTTACATCGTCGAACAAGGGATGAGATCGATACAAGAAAGAGAATAATCAAATATAATCACATGCATAGATTATCAGGTAGATATCCCACAAGGATCTTGTTGGTTATTGGATGGAGATGATGGTTCTAAGGAAAATAGCACATAGTTTGAATTTGAATTCAATGCACAAAAAAATGGTGAAACGACATAGAAAACCCTAGAAACAACCTTCCAAAATGAAATGATTCATTTAATTTCAATTAGGGTTACAATATGGTTCATGTTGCTTCTTGATGAAGAAAAAAATTGTTATATATTAATAGTTCAGAGATGCAAAGTTTGTTGGTCGAAGAAAAGAGAGAGTGAAATCAATGAGAAAAGTGTTTTAATGTAACATATAAGTTAAAATCTAGAATGTTATGTTGAAGTTGTTTACATTGGTGTGAGGGTGAACAAAGAGAAAAAAATTATGTACTGAATTTATGCATTATAGGTTTTGCAAAACCAGTTTATGCATACTAAATTTATAGTCTTATTATACCAAGTTGTAGATCAAGTTAGGGGATTGTAGTCTCCTTGGAGTTGTAGCTCCTAAATCAGGGTGTTGTAGCATCCTTGAAGTTGTAGCTTCTAAACATGGATTTGGAGCTTCCGTAGGATTGAAGCTCTTAAAATTGTAATTGAACTTCATTGCTTGTGAGGCTAGATTAGGATAGTAGATCCTAGCAACATTTTTCACTGTGGTTTTTCCCATCTTGGGTTATCCATGGACATCTGGTGCTATGTGTTGTTATTTCATGTGCATGTGATTGTTGTATTGGTTTATGTTTTAATTTGCACATTTGAGTTTTAAGGTTAAATCTGCAAAAAGGTTTATAGGACTAAATTTTTTAATATCTATTGAGTCACCCCCCTCTTAGTAGATCATTCTATTCTAACAAGTAGTATCAGAGCCTAGGTTACCTAGGAGAAGCTTAATCAACTCGGGCATATCTTAGATTAGTGAACACAATAGCAAGTCAGGAAGGTTCAAGCAAGCCACCTAGATTCGATGGAACAAATTATGCTAAGTGGAGCTCATTGATGAAAGGATTCTTAGGTTCTCTTGGACATGATGTTTGGATGTCAATCAAAAAAAAAAATTCTATCCCTACTACTCCTCTTACTAATGCTATAGGAAAGAAGGACAATGAGAATAATGAGAAATCTTGGTTTTCCATTATGAAAAAATTATCTAATTTTGTGCATAGTAAGGTTATACACTGTGAAATTGCTTATGATGTCTGAGAAAAATTGAATAAAATCTATGAAGGAGACACCGAGATGAAGTTGGAAAAGTTACAAGTACTGAGAGCAAAATTTGAAGGCTTGAAGATGACTAAAGAGGAGAAGATTGTAGACTATCTTTTGAGAGTAGATGATATAGTGAATGCTAGTCGAGGATATGGTGTAGAAGTGAAAGAAGATGTTGTTGTGTTGAATGTCCTGAGGTCAATGACAACTAAATACGATTCTAAGATTTTTTCTATTGAAGAAGGAAGAGAAGTTGATAAACTCACTCTTGATGAGTTACATGGCATATTTACAACATATGAGATGAGGATGCTAGATGTCAAGCCTTCTAGGAGAGAAGCTGAATTTAAGATTGCTAAAAAAGAAAAGGATAAAGTTGATAAGAAAGACAAGGTTGCTATCATTGCATCAAATCATGAAGAAACTGATGAGGAAGAAGCAAACTTCATAAGGATATTAAGGAGAGGATCCGGGAAATATAAAGGTAATTTCCCCTTTAAGTGTTTTAATTATGGTAGAATAGGTTACTTTGCTTCTAAGTGTCCATATGATAAAGAGGATAACCCCAAGAAAGGAGATAGAAAAAAGAAGAAATCTTCTTATCCTAAAAGGAAGAATTTTGGAAAGAAAAAGAAGAGCCTATACATTCATGAAGAATGTGATGCATATGATGTTAGTGATAGTTCAGATGATGATCAAGGTTGTGCTCTTGTAATGAGAGAAGTTGGAAAAGAGTTTCTATTCATGGCCAAAGACATTAAGGATTAGAAGGAAGCACAAGTTAAGGAATCACATGAAGAAGAAGAAGCGGTTGTTGATCTTGAGGGAGAATTGATTAGTGCTCTTGAAGATCTTGATGAGTTAAGAGATAAATATGACGATCTCTTAAGAGGGAAAACAAGAAATTGAAAAAGAATGCTCAAAAGGTGACTAACAAATTAACTGAAGAACTTGAGGAATCTAATCAGTTGGTGGAAAATCTGAAACTTTAGGTTGAGGAAGCTAAAAGAGGTGAAGAAGTAATGAACTCCAAACTAGAATCTAAAGTGGAGAGATGCTCAAAGCTTGAGGCATAAATAGTTGCCTTAAGAAAAAAGTTGGAGAAAGATAATGAGAAGATCAATAAGGGTCTAAAATTAAAACGTGGTACTGATATTATTGATGAATTATTAAGCACACAAAAGCTAGCTAATAAGGAGAAATTAGGATTAGGTCTTGAAAAAGGAAAGAGTTCATTTGTTGATGCCTCTGCAAAACTCTATGAAAGATTTAGAGCAAAAAAAAAATCAGTCCTCAGTGGTGAAAAATCTAAAAAAGGAGAAGTCTCTAAATATGAAGAGAAATAGGGGTGGGGGGCCTTGCTCGATTGGCCAAAGCATCCTGTTGTAGGAAAGAGGTCATGAGGTCTAGTCTCCCCCAAAACCCATGATATCAGAGGGTGTTTCGCACCAGCGTCATCAGCCACGTGAAATTTTTTTACCAGACGCACTACAGTTTATAGGGGGACAAATACCCAACTGATTCCTGTAATTAAAAAAAAGATGAAGAGAAATCTCATAAAGATTAGAAATTGATTGAAGATAAGAAATATAGCAAGATAGTCCCTAATTAACAAAATAAGAAGTAGAATATAAAAATAATAGACAATGATGGATTCACAAGAGTACACTATTCAAGGAGGTCTAGATAAAGATCTCCTTATCCAGCTGAAAGAAATGCCATGACTAGGTACTCATCATATTTCAATGGGTATTGCTATACTTGTAACAATTTTGGTCATAGGGCTAGAGAATGTAGAGTCATCCCAAGGAAGAATACAAATTTTGTAAGAAAAATCCATTTTCCCCCTCGGTTGACATGGATATAGTTTGTTTCAATTGCAAAATTTTTGGTCATATAGCTAGAAATTGTAGAGAAAAAATTGTAAGGTCAAATGCTTAGTTTGAGAAAGAAGAAAAATACATCTTCCAAAGTTGAAAAGGAAGCTAAATTTTTTTGAGAAAAAGGAAGAGAAAGTTGAAAAGAAACCTAAGAAAATATGGAAGGAAAAGGAGCAGAATTCCACTTAGTCTATGATTGCACAAACTGCATTACTTGCAAAGGAGCAAGATTTGTGGGTAATTGATAGTGGCTGATCCAAACATATGACTAGAGATAAAAAGAAAATTCATTGAATTCAAAATGAAAAAAGAAGGATCGGTAAGCTTAGGTGATAATATTGCTGGTAAGATCCGTGGTAAAGGAATTTTGAGCATAGATGGGAAGAATAAGACTAAAGATGTGCTCTATGTTCAAGGTCTGAAACATAATCTTTTCAGTGTTAGCCAAATGTGTGATAATGGATACAGGGTTGTATTTAACTCCGAAGGTTGCAAGATAAGGAAAAATGGTAAGACAATTGCTTAAGGGGTGATGACATATAGCAATCTCTACAATCTATGTGATGTGAAAGGTCAAACATGTTTAATCAACCAAGGTGATGAGAGTTGGTTGTGGAATAGAAGGCTGGGACACTCTAACTTCGACAATTTGGTAAAGATAAGCTCAAAAGGGTTGGTTAGAAATATTCCTAAGATAGAAAATTCTGAAAATATAATCTACCAATGATGTTAGCAAGGAAAGCAAACAAAGTATAAGTTTTCTAAAAAAGAGTATTCAACTACAAACTTTGGAGATAATTCATACTGATTTGTGTGGTCCCATGAGGACTAGAGGGCTACAAGGTGAAAGATATTTTATGCTACTAATTGATGACTATAATAGAATGGCATGGGCCACATTTCTAAAGGAGAAGACTAAAGCGTTTGAGAAGTTTAAGGCTTTCAAAAAGCTAGTAGAGAATGAGACTGGGAGAAGAATTAAATGTCTAAGATTAGACAGAGGTGGAGAATTTACATCAGGTGAATTTAAAGACTATTGTGAAAATCATGAAATCAAGCAACAATATTCAACACCTAGAACTCCACAACAAAATGGAGTGGTGGAAAGAAGAAACAAGATTGTGAAAGAAATGTCTAGAGCCATGTTCAATGAGGAAAATTTGGTTTATACATTTTGAAAGGAAGCAATTCAAACTGTTGTATACATTCAGAACATAGCCCTGCTAAGAGCAAACTGTGGTAGAAATCCTTATGAACTATGGTTTGGTAGGCCTACATCTGTCAAACATTTTAAGGCATTTGGTAGCAAATATTACATTAAGTGTGAAGATGAAGATTTATGATGCTTTGATTCAAGGTGTGATGAAGGGATATTCTTAGGATATTCCAATCAATGCAAAGCATACAAATGTTACAACAAGTGATTGCACAAAGTAGTTGAAAGCATAAATGTCAAAGTTGATGAAAATACAAATCAAGCTAATTCTAACATAAATAATTTGGAGTTTGAATCAAAAGATAATGATGTAGGTGCAATAGTTGAAGAAGAAGAACAAGAAGAAGAGAATGAAGAAGTGGTTGAAAGAGCTCCTAAAAAATATGTGCAAAAGGATCATCTTGTAGAACAAATAATTGGTGAAAAAAATGGTGTGTAGACCATAAGAAGACTTACAAAGGATAGGGAACAAGTGAAATTTTCTCTCCTATCTCAGATTGAACCAAAAATATTTGATGAAGCTAGTGAGGATGAGAGTTGGATAAAAGCAATGGAAGAGGAACTTAATTAGATTTAGAAGAACAAAACTTGGGAATTGGTTCCTAGACTGTCAAACAAGAATGTAATTGACACCAAATGGGTATTTAGAAATAAGTTGAATGAAGATGAAGCTATGGTTAGGAACAAATCGAGGTTAGTTTTCCAAGGATATGCATAAGTAGAAGGTATTGATTTTGAAGAAACCTTTTCCCTAGTTGCAAGATTAGAAGAAATAAGAATGTTTCTTGCATTCTTAGTCTAAAAGGGATTCAAAGTATATTAGATGGATGTTAAATCTGCATTTCTTAATGGAAATCTAGAAGAAGTATATATTGAGCAACTAGAAGTTTTTCATCTGTCAAAGGATAATGGTTATATTTGCAAATTGAGAAAAGAGATATATGGTCTAAAGCAAGCCCCAAGGGCATGGCATTCAAGGTTGGATCAATATTTTCAACAACAAGGATTCAAGAAGGGTTGTACAAATAGCAATTTATATCTTAAATCTGAAGGTGAGCATATGATCATCATTGTAGTGTATGTGGATGATATAATATTTGGTGGTATCAATGATGTAATGTGTAGGATATTTTCTACAAACATGAAAGATGAGTTTGAAATATCCATGCTAGGAGAACTTAGATTATTTCTTGGTTTGCAAATTGCACAAAATGATAAAGGTATATTCATATCACAAACCAAGTATGCAAAATAAATGATTAAGAATTTTGGCATGGAGGATAGTAGATCAATCAGTACTCCCAAGAAAACTGGCTACAAGTTAAGAAAGTCACATGAATCACTTGATTCAAATCATACTTTGTATAGATCAATGATTGGAAGTCTACTATATCTAACTACATCTAGGCCTGATATAATGCAAGTAGTCTGCATGGTTGTAAGGTTTTAGGCTGTACCAAATGAATCTCATGTCAACACTATGAAAAGGATCTTCAAGTACATTAAGAGTACTAGTGACTATGGATTGTGGTACCCCAAAGGCAAGGATTTTACCTTAAAAGATTATATTGATGCCAACTGGGCATGAAGTGTGTATGTCATAAGGAGTACTAGTGGTGGTGCTTTCTTCTTAGGAAATAGTTTGGTTTCATGGATGAGTAAAAATAAAGAGTTTGTCACTCTTTCTATTGTCAAAGTAGAATATGTTGCAACAACTGCACATTGTACTCAGGTTTTATGGATGAAGCAAACTTTAAAGGACATCAAAATGGAGTACAATGAACTTATCTATATTCTTTGTGATAATTCTAGTGCTATCAATATCTCCAAGAATCCAGTTATGCATTCTAGAACTAAGCATATATCAATCAAGTATCACTTTATAAGAGAAAAGGTTGCAGAAAAGGAAGTCAACATGGAGTATGTTCCTACAAAGGAACAAGTGGCTGATATATTTACAAAGCCTCTTCCCACAAAGTAGTTTGAATACCTAAGGTATAAGTTGTGAGTAGTCTCTCCCACATCATATCACTAAACATTAGTGATAGGGAATATATCCAGGGGGATCTTCATTGATTCTTTCTTTAACCCTAGACAAGGATAGTGTGATCAAGTCAGGTAAATCTTATTTTACAAATTTCTAACAACTTGATGGTTGTAGAGTTTAGAATCCCTTCTTTCTCTTTGCATTGGTTTGTCAAAAGGGGAGCATATCCTCAGGGGGAGTGCATAAAGTTTAACCCTTTTCCATTGATGTCAAATGGGGAGATATGATGTAAATGCTCAAATCATAGGAGCACGTTGAGTAGAGAAGAGAGGATAGGGGGATTTTTTGAGTTGTGTGAATAATCAAATTGGTATAGAGCTTTAGTGTTACATCTTGTATGAGCATTTAAAGTTTTTCCATCAATGAAAAAGGGGGATATTGTTGAAAAAATATTGTCATTGATGTCAAAATTTCAAAATGATTAGTGTCAATCATGCAAATACAAATGAAATATTCTACTTGAAGTCATAGGTGAATCTGAGATGAAATACATGGTTGCAGAAAGTTGCTCAAATACATGTTTTTTGATAATAATATTTCCTAAGTGGTGTAATAAGCATTTAGCCTTTCATCGACAAGACACTGACATGTCGAAGTGAGTTGCTTCTGTATCTATTCAACACAGTGATGTAGAAGGAGAGTTAAGTTACATCAACATGACATGATCCTTTCAGTGGGACTTGTCTTGGAGTCCCTTCGACAACCCAATGACTGTCTCATTGGTGAGACACTCATATCTCGGTAGGAGTCTAGAAGGACTCTCTTTGATGGAGTGATAAGGAGAAACATAAACTCAACAAAGTGACTTAGTCATTTCAAAAGGAGTTACATGGATGTCCCTTTGATCTAGAGATGAGTGAAGTCAATGGATTTGGTGGATAGTATCATTTAGTGACGTTGGAAGTGTATACGTGGCGGTTTCCCATCCGCTAAAGAATTTAGTGGGGCTCGTGTGAGACCTACGAGGAAGTGGGGATTGGTGGAAAGCAATCCATGTTGGTCGGTATGTGTTGATGGGACCCAATGGTAATGAACACTATCATTAAGACTATATACATCTCAAAAATCACTTTTAAATTGATGAGCAGTTTAGCGATATGTGATGAGATAAAATGAATGGAAAAGATCAAATGGTATGTGATCTAACGGTGATCACTATGTCTCCTCCCATCATGGTAATGAATGGTGAAGCTCAAAGTGTTAAGGAAATATGTGATAGAAAATAGTCATCGCATCTACTTTCTCATCACCTAAATGAAAAATAAAGGCTTATCAAAGTAGCGATATAGAAATGATCGCTACATCGCTAAAGTGGATGTGCATTCACTAACTTTATAGCAATATGGAGATAACATGAAATTTGACTAGGTAAAAAATTGAATGTTGACTGATGATGTTTATATGGAAGAAAAGTAGAACAATGACACATGGAAGCCAATCATTTGTTGTTTTTTGCATCCTTGTTGCAAATTCAATATTTTGTTAATCGATGTCTTTGAAGAAGGTGATTTATTGTATAACCCTAGTTGACGAACAAATCAAAAATGACATTGCTAGGACATGAACACTTGGCGTGGGAAGATATGAGAAATGGCACAATTTCATATGTGATGGACATAACTGTAAATCAGATCGATCCAATGGAAAAATGAATGGCACAAATTTTGACATCATCGAACAAGGGATGAGATCAATCTAAGAAAGAGAATAATTGAATATAATCACCTGCATGGATTATAAGGTAGATATCCCACAAGGATCTTGTTGGTTATTAGATGGAGATGATGGTTCTAAGGAAAAGAAGAACACAATTTGAATTTGAATTCAATGAATAGAAAAATGGTGAAATGACATAGAAAACCCTAGAAACAACCTACCAAAATGAAATGATTCATTTAATTTCAATTAGGGTTACAGTATGGTTCATGTTGCTTCTTGATGAAGATAAAAATTGTTACATATTAACAATTTAGAGATGCAAATTTTGTTGGTCGAAGAAAAAATAGATTACAATCAATGAGAAAAGTGTGTTATTGTAACATACAAGTTAAAATATGGAATGTTTTGTTGAAGTTGTTTATAGTGGTGTGAGGGTGAACAGAGAGAGAAAAAAAGTTATGTACTTGAATTGATGCATTATAGGTTTTTCATAACCAGTTTATGCATATTGAATTTATAGTCTTATTATACTGAGTTGTAGCTTAGGTTAGGGGATTGTAATCTCCTTGGAGTTGTAGCTCCTAAATCAGGGTGTGTAGCATCCTTGAAGTTGTAGCTTCTAAATAGAGAGTTGGAGCTTCCTTAGGATTGGATCCCTTAAAATTGTAATTGAACTTCATTGCTTGTGAGGCTAGATTAGGACAATAGATCCTAGCAGTATTTCTCACTGTGGTTTTTCCCATCTTGGGTTATCCACATACATATAGTGTTGTGTTGTTATTTCATGTGCATGTGATTGTTGTATTAGTTTATGCTTAATCTACACATTTGAGTTTTAAGGTTAAATCTGCAAAAAGGTTTTTAGGACTAAAAGTTTTAATATCTATTGATTCACCCCCTCTTAGTAGATCATTGTGTTCCAACAACCCTCTCAATAAACAAGGATGAAAATTTATCTTCGAAGGAAGGGTATGTTGAGTACTATAAAGATAAGGATGATTAATATGATGCATTTAATTATGATTTTATTGAAGAATAAACTAAATATGATGATTATGATGTAGTTGATTGAACTTTTTAACTTAAGAAAATAGTTCTAACTTCTAAATGAGTATGATTATCCCACTCATAATTTTGAATTCTTAACAAAATCTAATCCCAAAATCAACACGATAACAAAATCAAAGAATTATATTCAACATGTATAATAGGTGATAAAGAAACATAAGAAAATGAAGGAAAATGTAAATCACATGTATAAAGACTTGACATACCTTAAAATCCAAGATTCAAATTGAGAAACTACCCAATTATGTGTAGTTTTTTCTTCTTCTTGCATCAAACTCCTAAAAAAGTTGAGCTTTTCATGAAGTTTCTTCCTTTTCAATGTTCAATTCTATTTAACTCTAATGGAATTACTAAAAACTATAGAATTACCTAATATAAATTATAACAATAAAATTATAATTAACATTGCAACACTAAAAACATGAAAAATTAAGTTTATATAATCAAATTTAATGTAAAAACTATGCTTTTTCCTCCTTCCTAAGTTTTCAAACAAAAAGAGGTGGTGCAAAAGTGGCGAAATGTGTAAAAATTACATGTTCTTTCCCCAATATCATGAAAAAGCATTTCTTGTTGGATAACATGTAGAAGTAGGGGAATAACAGAGCATGTGGGCCTGGATCATGTGTGTCCTGCCTTTTTTTACCACTTTTAGAAATCTACAAAACATGCTTGTGTTATAATGTGAGCATGCTTTGGCTTGCTCTAAATGGTGCAAAATCTCAACTTTTTGAAAGCGTGCTTGCATTCTTGATTTGATGAATTTGTTAAGGTTTCTTGAACATTATCATGTGTGTAGGGGGTTGGGTTGAGGTATATCTATGATACCTTTCTTTGAGCAATGATGACATCTTGTAAGTGCTATGTACATGTTGTTTTGTGTGTGATATGTAATTTCACCATAATTACCTTGTTATATGTCATATGTGTCATTGTACATGACATGACCCTTTGTGTGTTTTTTTTCCATTAAATACAACATCCCTATACCCTCAAGCCTATACTTTAAACCCTCAACCCTAATCCCTTAACCCTATACCTTGAACCTTAAACCCTACACCCTACAAAATCAACCCTAAACCTTATACTTAAGCCCTAATCTATCAACCCTCAACCCTATACCTTAAACCCTAAGCCCTACAACCTCAATCCTCATCCCTATACCCTATATCCTCAACCTTATACCCTAAACCCTAACTATTGTCCCTCAACCTTATACCTTAACCCTAAACCCTACACTCTCAAACCTTCACCCTATGCCTTATACCCTCAATCCATACCCTAAACCCTATACCTAATATATTAAAACCTAATCCCTATACCCCATACACTTAACTATACACTCTCAACCCTTCACCCTATGCCTTATATCCTCAATACCTCAAACCTATACCTTAAACCCTAAACCCTAAACCCTAAAACCTCAACCCCCATCCCTATACCCTCACCCTTATATCCTAAAACCTAAATATTGTCCCTAAGCCCTCAACTATAAATCCTCAATGCTTAACCTTGTATCCTATACCCTCAACCCTATACTTAA
>VDFB02034042.1:0-15602 GCA_007258455.2 Sequoia sempervirens | reverse complement strand
ATACCAACAAGACTTTGCTTAAATCACCAATCATGAAAATACATGTTCTTTAAATAACTAAAGATGTCTTTCAACATAATGATCTTTTTTCATAAAACATGAACCCAAGTACACATATATATCATATACTTAATCCATTAACTATTCATATAAGTTCTAAACAATATAAATTTTTATGAACCTTATCTATTCCTTCCAATCTGGTTTACAAACAACATCCCCCATTTATCATTTAAGGCAATGGAATACAAGAACTTTTAAATAACATTCTACCCATTATACCAACAACGTAATAAAATAACCCTTATCTTTACTCCTTTAATATCATCAATATTGCTTCTAATTGTAATCCATATGACTTAACCGCATACATAATCCTGACATTTATCATATCCTTTACCAGAACTTCAAGATTTCACCAAATCAAACAAGTCGTTGTAAACGCATTAACCATATTTGTTTGAATTACAATCCCTAACCCTTAACCAATATTTAATCATTGCACTAACCTTAATTCCCAAAGTACAATAGCACTGATTTTAAAATCGAAACTTGCATACACCTTCCAACTCAAACACAATTATACTAATTAATTTTCATGTGTTCCATAATACTAAAATATTATTCTTTATTCAAACCTGATAAAAATAAATATTATTTAAGGAATTCCAATTCCCAATAATTAAATTTAATATAAAAGCTTTAACTTTAAACATCACTTAGGAAGCATCTCAGGTGATTCAACAACCCATCATTAGGATATTCTAAATCCAAGCAAAGCAATGGCAAAGCGCAAGTAATCAATTAAATAACTAACAATAATTGAGCATACTCGAAAATCAATCAAATTCCATTGGTAACTTACGAAATATTATAACTAATAAGTTTACTCTATTTTCTCAATTTATTCATAATGATCAAAGCAATTTTTTTTTTAAATAAATCATTTCATTCTAAAATCCATTTTCGCATTCGCCATAGTAAAATATCCAACTTAAAATAATTATATTTAAACATAAATATATATTTATTATTTAGATATATTTATTTTATTTTATTTAAAAAAAATCCTCCATTTAAATTTCAACACAATATTTTAAATATAATCCAATTATTTAAAATATATAATGTATATATTATATATAAT
The DNA here is from genome assembly GCA_007258455.2 of Sequoia sempervirens. NCBI lineage: Eukaryota > Viridiplantae > Streptophyta > Pinopsida > Cupressales > Cupressaceae > Sequoia > Sequoia sempervirens. Next base: position 14,455 of record VDFB02034042.1, on the reverse strand, counting down.
ATATATTAAATAATAAAAAAATAACATATTATAAATATATATATATATTAAACAACATATATATATAATATATTATAAAATATATAATATAATATTTAAAATATCTAATAAAACAAAAAGCGAATAAAAAAAGAATTAGGCCAGACCCCTAACAGAGTAGGGGACGCAGCCCTAGCTACACCCAGCCTCCCCTGTTGGAGGCGGGCAACGCCTTCCCCACAGATTGTGGGGGGCGCTGCCACCCCGCCCCCCATCCCCCTCCCTCCACAAGCTTCCTTTTATTTTTATTTAATCACGAAAACAAAAAAAATGAAACCCCTGTTCCTGTGTTTTTTCCAGAACACCAGATAACAAGAATATATATATATATATATATCTTATGTAATTTTGTTTATCAACAGCCAAATAGAGAAATTTCTTTCTTCAGAAAACACAATAGAAGAAAATATTTAATCACAATTTCATGTGCACAAATTTCTGTAGGTTTTCAACTTCAAACAAAGATTTTTCAAGATCTTCTTTTGTTCTTTTTTTTTTAATTTCTATTGTTTGATTATTTCCTTGTTTTCTTTTCCATTTCATTCCTATTGCAAGAATCTATCTTTGTTTTCTCTTCTTCCATGATTTCAAAGAGGTTTCCAAATTTGTTTTCTAAACTTGCATTCAAATTGAAACCAAAATCTCAAAACTTCAAAACAATAAAACCAGAATAAAACCTGTGATCATGAATTTGAAGAACAAATTGATGTTGAGTTCCTCTGTAGATTCCACTCCTCCACCATTCCATCCCAAGATCTCCACCTTCAAACCAAGATTGAATCCAAAACCCAAAACCCTCTTTTCTTTTTGCAACCAAATCTCTCCATCCAAAAACAAACCAAAAGTGAAAATAAAACCCAAATGAAATATATTATCTCCCCCAAACTCAAATTCAAATTCAAAATGAAATTTCATGGCTTCTCCAAATCCTCCCCAAATTGAGTCAACTCTTCTAAAATATCTTTTCCACCCAAAGTTATTGCATTTTTTGAAGATATTTGAATTTTAAATAACTTAGAACAAAATTCCAATTTCCAAATAGAATTTACTACATTTAAAATTTTCTTTTCAAACAAAAGAATTTAAACTTTTAAAACTTTCTTTCCAAAAATAAACTAACACTTTTAATTCAAAAGAATAACTTAATCAATTCAACACAATTAATTTAATTAATCAATAAAATAAATCTAATCTAAGATTAAATTATTTTATTAATTACATTAAATTATTTAATAAATTAAATAACATTTTTAACAATATAGCCAGATTTATTTAAACAACAACTTAACTACAAAAGCCATTTATTTACTTTTATATCTTGAATTTAAATAAAACCAAGGTGAAAGGTACAACATATAACAACTACACTCGACTATGACCCGACGACACATCATGACCAGGGGGATGACTTGGTATGGAAAACCTAGCTACTATCTCCCAATCGATTACTATTGGTCAATGGACACACTTAGACCTATGAAACCAGGCGGAGTCGATGTCCTGTACCTGCAATCCTGCAAACAAAACGAGTGTCGAACATGCATATAACATAGTAGACACATCGTGAAGGGGAAATCGCGGAATCACAGGTGCTCGCATGCGAGTGATGTAATCCCGTCCCCTTCACCAATACAATATTACTAACTGATGAATCTAACATCAATAATATAATCAAAAGCATAAAGCATTGTTAATTTCAAATATCTCCTAAGCTAATCCAAAGCATGCCTTAATGATAACATTGGAGTAAAATGCCATCACATCAAAAAAGAACATTCACATCGCTTAACAGTCAGCGATCAAATAGAAACCAAGTACCTTAATTCAAGTGTTAACAAAAACAAGGCATAACATAGAAAAAACATTGTCTGAACAACAAAGCACAAAAAGGAGGGGTGTTACATAGTTAGAATTAGGTTCGTTATTAGAATTAAGGTTAGTTTGAACATTATAATCATGAATAGAGTTAGAATTAAGGCTAGGATTAGAATTATAATTAGGGTTAGATTTTTAAAAAAATGTGCTTAAGAATTACATTTACACATAAGTTTATCATATGAAAAAAATTATGAAAATTATAATCATGAAAAGAGTTAGAATTAAGGCTAAGATTAGAATTAGAATTAGGGTTATATTTTAAGGCTGAGATTAAAATTCAATTAGGGTTCTAAGATAAATAGATAAATTAGAATTAGGCTCATCATTAGAATTAGTATGGCAGTTAGAATTAGGCTCATCATTAGAATTAGTATGACAGTTAGAATTAGGCTCGTCATTAGAATTAAGGTTAGTATTAAAATTATAATCATGAATAGTGTTAGAATTAAGGCCAGGGTTAGAATTAGAATTAGGGTTAGATTTAAGGCTCTAATTAAAATTCAATTAGGGTTAATTCAAATTAGGGTTCTAAGATGAATCTTGGGGTGAATATTAGGTTTAAGGTTGACAGTGTTAGGCTTAGGGTTAAATTAGGGTTAGAATTCTAATTTTCATTGAACCATTAAGACACCCCTTGACATTAGACAAGAAACCAATTAGCGAATGTTTTGGTTTATTGTTTTACAAATTTCAATGTTATAAGCAAATTTATTTTTTAAAAGCCTACTTGGTTTCGTTAGTTGTTTTCATCTTTCTTTTTGGTCTTCCTCATAGTCTACTGACAACCACATTATATAAGATAACCACATGTCAGAACCACATTATATAATGTGGTTGTGACACATGGTAATAACCCACAAGTCCCATACTACATGCTAGGGCCTATGAGTCCACTATGCAAATATAGAATTGTGCTTGTGCAACTAATGTGAAATTTTCTATGCTAGACATGGTGTGAATGAAACAAACCACATGTAAGTCCATAGCTGTAATATGTGGTTGTGACATGTGGTATATAACCCAAAAGTCCCATACTACATGCTAGGGCCTATGAGTCCACTATGCAAATATAGAATTGTGCTTGTGCAACTAATGTGAACTTTTATGTGCTAGACATGGTGTGCATGAAACAAACCACACGTAAGTCCATAGCTGGAAACACTCGTTACTTACAATGAAAAAAGGAGTGAGTTGCATTGATTAGAACCATAGAAGGAAAAAACATAGAAGGCAAAGGTTGGCTCAAGGAGGATGAGACATTCACTCATGCAATGGAGAGAATTCAGGATGTTAGGGCATAAATAAAATGGCCGGAGAAATATGCAGCTAGTGTCCAAGCAGATTTGAACAAGAAGTTACCCCCTAACCATCATGTACCAAGTGAAAATAGTTGTACTAATCCTCCTAAGATATAAAAGAATAATTAGGAGCACTTGCAGATGCAACCTCCCCCCAAAATAATTGTGATAAGTTCTTATGAGTCCTTTGAATAAGTCAAAACCTAATTTATATATGTAATGTATGCCTTGATGTAGAAAATAAATAAAACGTTATTCAAATGTTGTTGGAATGAACACTTCTATGTTTATCAAATTCATCTTGTGTTGAGAAATACTTATAAATTTAAATTTTAGTGGTAAAACTATGTTGACATTGCAATTCTCTGCAAAATTTCTATGACTATTAATTAGCTTATGAAACTTCTTTGAAAATTCTATTGAAAATCATATATGTATGAATCTACAACTTACAATCATACATATCTTTATAACCTGTTACTTATTTATGAGTTCCATTTATTATTTAGATAATGGTTACCCACAATGAATCTCCTTCTAGAGAACCAATAGTTGAACAACTAGAAGCCCACGAGGAGTCAACAAATTCAAACACACATGTGCCAAGTCTGATAGACAAGTTGTACATGTCAATTGAAGACCACTCAAAACAAATCATTAGAGAACTTCATGATGTTGCATTGCTTGCATGTGGAATAGAACGACAAGAGATTGATGACATGGAAGACATTGCCTACAAATTACATGAAACATGCAAGAAAGTTGCAAGATTCTTTGCCTTTTTAAGAGAAATTTATTATGCTGGGCAATGCGAGGAACCAACAGTTGCAAAAAGCGCTATTGAAAAATTTATTTGGTACTTGTATCATAATTAGGGTAGGCACATGTGAAGCATATAGAGGGTTGTTCAATGGTTGGCTCACTCTTGTGAACAATATTTTGATGTAGACTTTCGTGCCTATTTTGTAAAAAAAAATTGTTCATACGTGTTGTCTGTAGGTGGAAACCATCATTCACTTAGACTCATGATCAATATTTTCATATTGAATTTAATGTCAAATTTTGCAAAAGACTGTTCAGGTGTTTTGGATATACATGCCCTACTTCATATATAAATAGTCACAAAATCACAATAATGAGTGCATTTATTCAAGGACCAATTTCCAAAACACAATAAAGCTTTCATTTTTTCTTCTTTGTGATGAAATCTCTTCATCTAATTATGCTTTACCTATACTTCTTATGTAATAGTCATGAAAATTTGTATTCTATTTAGAACCTTTCGATTGCAATAGTCTTTGATATTAAATTAAATTCATTTAAAAGAAAAGTAGATTTACCATTGAAAAGCATTAATTTTACAAATTGAACTTCAATTATTTTCTAGATATGGTGCGACCAAGATTGAATTTTGAATCAGAGGAGAAAAGAAAACAATATCAAAGAGAATATCACAAAGAATATCAAAGAGAATATAGAAGACAACAATGGCAACAAATGATAGATGTTGAAAGAGAAGAACAGAGAAAAAGACACAATGCAGTTGAAAGAGAAAGCTATACTAGACAAAGGGCAGAAGTCATAGTACAAGATGAGATAAATGTAGGTGTACAAGGAAACATAAAAAACCCAAATGGAATGCTTCACGATGATTTAAAAAAAAATCAAGTACAATTTTGACATCAATTAGATAACTTGACAACACTAGGTATGTGTTATATTTGTCAAGAATGCTACCTAGGAATGAAAGTATTTCACACTTCTGAAGGTGTTGTTTGTAATAGATGTCGTCAAGAGAAAGGGAATCATAGATTTTCAGCTTTAAATAATATGGATCCTGGGCCACAACCAGAAGATCTTGCTAAATTAACTCAAGTAGAAGAAATCTTGATTGCATGTGTTAATCCAATATTACAAGTTACCCATGTAGTCAGTGGTTAGTATAAATACAGAGGACACACAATAAGTTTTCCAAAAAATGTGCAATATGATTCAAATGTTTTGCCACATTCAATAAGAGAGTTTCCAATCATCACTGTTCGAAGAAGGGATCAACGTGGCACAAATTATAACTTCACAGTGAATAGGGATCGTGTCTATAAGGCATTAAAATACAAAGTAGACCATGACAAGTTTTATTCATATGTTAGAATCAATGACAATGCTCTAAATGATCTCATAAGAAATTCTGATGAAAATATATTCAACAAATTACAAATAGTCCATATGGAATTTGATTCTGATTCAAATGAAATTGTATTTGTGGGTCCAATCATGGACATGGATCAAGGAAATATAATTGAGCACACTACACCAATGGATTCTATGTCACCTAATGCTCAAAGAGAAATGGAATTGATTTAGGCATGGGTTAATAATCCTGAAGCAAATTTAGCAACATTAATTGATTGGCCACGAATTGGTTCATCTCCTATCAATGAATATGTCACTCCAGGATTACTTGATATGGCATTCCCAACATTGTTCCCTAATGGTAAATGTGATTGGTTTGAACCACGAATGAGGAGAGTACATCTGCATGAATTTGTTAAGCATTTATTGTGTTATAAGGACCATCATTTTGGTTAGCATCAAAGATTTAGATATTTTATGATGAACATGATAATGAGACACCATGCACGACATTCTTCAGCTGTATTCTCCAAAAGAAGCTTTTAAGACATGCCCATCACAATCAACGAGTTGCATCAACATATGGAAAACATGCCACAATCCCATCTAGCTGACAGGTTAATGTGATTTGGAACAAAATTGAGGGGTACACGGTCATACTGGGCACAATGTCATGCAGAATTGATTGACATGCTTCATCACATAGGCTCTCCTACAATATTCTTCACTTTGAGTGCAATAGATTTGTATTGGCTTGATTTGCATGCACTAATTCTAGGAACATCACCAACTATGCCACGAGAGGCTTAAATATGGTGAAAACAAAATGTTATTGACTATCCTCATATAGTCACACAATACATGCATTTAAGACATTTCATGTTTAGAACAAAAATATTAGAAAAAGGAATGAAAATTCAGGATTTTTGGTCTAGATATGAGTGGCAACACAGGGGCTCACCACATGTGCATGGATTCATTTGGATACACGAAGTACCAAATATGGAAAACTTGGATTGGTCAAATCAAGAGCAACGAAAAAGTGTAGAAAGATATTTCCATTCTATTGATCAAGCATGGAATCCTAGAGAAGATCCACTTCAGCAAAACATCCAGGCATGTTCAAAATAGTAAAACATACGCATATTATATATGTCGTAAACGATTTGTAGTTTATCACATAACTTATCAATTTATTTGTCTATACAATTGTAGGCATTCCAAAATTTCTCTCAACATCCATGTCTAAAAAATACAAGTCAACTTGCAAAGATCAATGTTGTTCATGACTATGAAGAGCTACTAAATTCTGTAGAGAGACACACAATCTATAGGGAGGGTGCATAACTATGGAAAAAAGGAGGAACAATGGTTTGCAGGTAACAATTTTCATAAGTTAAAATATTTATATTTAAATCAATTGTCATATAATTCTAAACTACATAAATACATTACTTATTCATATTCATAATAGGTATAATGCTCCTTAGCCATTAAATTTGGAGGGATCCAAATTATATGAAGACACTGAAACAGGTGAAAAAAAATTGAGCCAGTGAGTAATGATGATAGAGTAAATTCACACAATCGTTACATATTGCAATTGTGGAGAGCAAATATAGATTGGCAACCTGTTCTTCCCAAACATGTTGTAATCAAATATATTGCAAAGTATGTAGCAAAAGCAGAAAAAAGTTTGGAAACATACCAATAGATGTTAATGCAACTTGCAAACATGGAAAATCTAGATGATTTGGCTGCAAAAGCATATAGAAGACTTTTGACTAAGACTGTCATAGAAAGAGACATTGGAGCTCAAGAGGCGTGCCACATGCTACGTGAACTTCCATTAGTAGAGAGCAGTAGGAGGTTTATCAATCTAAATGGGTCACATGAGGTGTTCAAACCTGTAAGTGTAAATAATGAAGAAAATAATGAAGAACAAAGAACATCTTTCATCCAAGGATATAAAATAAGGCCTTTGTCTATGGAAGGTACTACACTAATTGATGCAGCGAGATTGTGGATATATAATCCTAAAAGAAGGAGAGATAACAAATGGGAGCCAAGACAAAAGGCGGCTATTGTCAGAGTACGTCCTAAGTTGTTATCCATTCCTCCACGTGAGTCAGATAAATGGATTGATTTTTGTTATTCAAAATTACTGTTGTACAAACCTTTTCATGATGTGGATAGAGATATTGGTCATGATGATGAATCAATAAGACAAGACTGGGATTCATTCCATTATAACCCTTGGCACGTGGAACAAATAGCAATTGAAGAACATGATGAAAACATCAGTGATACTAAAATTGAAGACAATGAAGCTCTTCAAAGAAATACTACTGAGCATGAATGGGAAATACTATATGGACTACATCATGGTCAAAATATACAAGTTTCTGAAATAGATATGTTGGGAAGGAGAGATTTTGATAGACAAGCAGATTGGTATAATGAATATCATGGTGAAATGTATACAAATCAAGCAATGAACTTCATCAATAGCATGAAAGAACATGGATGTATTATACATGATGAAATACCACAACCTATGAACTACACAAATCTCAGTGATAAACAAAAAAAGGCACTCAACATAATCATGACACACTACCATAATAATCAAAATGCACTGCCCTTGTTGATGATAATTCAAGGAACAAGAAGGACAAGAAAGTAATATCTAATTGGTGCTATTAATCAAGCTCTTAAAAATGCAACATATTTTGGTCCTTCTCCTCTTCTATTACTAGCACCAACTGGAGTTGCAACATTCAACATAAGAGCATCCACCGTTCATTGAAAACTTTGAATCCCAATCAGAGATTTTGCTCAATTGGAAGAAGCTAGGCTCACAAGTTTTCAAGAAGAAATATCAAACATCAAGTACATTCTAATTGATGAAATGAGCTTCATTGGTCAAAACTTACTAGAAAACATTGATTATCGGCTCTGACAAGCATTCCCACAAAATGCAAATTGTAACTTTGGAGGTAGATATCTATTTGATCATTGAAATTAATTATTTTATATGAAAACAAAAAAAAATAATCTAAATGACAATTGTATAACTATAAAGTTCTATTGTATTCATAATAATCGTTATCAATTTTCTATCAGGCATATCTATCATTTTTGTTGGAGATTTGGGTTAGTTACCTCTTGTTAATGATAGATCGGCATACAACAACACACGAGCTAAGCTACTATGGGAAGAATTCAAAACTATGGTTACTCTAGATAAAATATTCAGACAAGTGGACAAAACATCCAACAACAAAGATTTCATTGAATTTTGATAAATTTGAGAGATGCAAACCCCACAATAGATGATTGGAAATTGCTTATGACAAGAACAACCATTACATTAGATGCAACAAGCAATTAGGAGTTTGAAAGTGGTGTGAATTTATTCTCCACAAATGAAAATGTTAATAACCATAACAAGAAAATGTTATACTCATTGAAGCATCTTGTTGCACGTAGTGTTGCAATAAAATTAGGAAGTAGCAATGCAGGAGAAGAATTCTCAAATGATGAGCTCGATCTAGAATTATTGATATGTAAAGATGCTAGGGTTATGTTAACCTCTGTTGATGTAATTAAATGTCTTGTACCTTGTCCTAGGTCATGATTACACCTTAGTTAAGTTTACTTAGGGACCACATAGGAGGTTGTTGGAGATTTTCCACTTTTGGTGGACTTGACATGTCATTACCACATCACTTCCACCTTTTGTGGACACATCATGTGATTATCTCTCCACCTTTGTGGTGATTATCACATTATCACCTTTCCACTTTAGGTGGAGTGATAACTTTTCATAGTTGTCTCATGTCATAAGATTACGACACTTGTCATAATCTTATGCCCTTCTATGTTCTCACCTTGGCTATATATCCAAGGGGTCTCCTATGTATTATTTGCTCATTTTTTACATTCTATCATATTGACAGAATATAGTTTATTCTTGTCATCTTGTCTCTATCTCTCTTATGCTTGTGCTTTCTATTAGGCCTCTAGATCTTGGGTGGCTACCTTCATAGCCAATTCTTACATGGTATCAGAGCTTTTGGAGTGCCTTTAGTTAGTCATTTGGAGAGATTCTTGGAGGGTTCCATTATTGGCCTTGTGTTGCAGGTGCATTTTGGGAGCTTGTTGCATCAGATCTGAGCTCGCCATTGCATCCGAAGTGCCCGAGATAGTCAGATTTGCCTTTTGTTTCGTCTCAGTTGGACATTGGAGGCCAAATCTACAAAGGGTTGAAGATCGGAGGTTGTTGCCAGATCCAGGAGGTAGCTGCCACTTTGGAGCATTTTCAGCCAAAAAGGACCTCGCCATCGTGCTCAGAAGGGCCAAGAACCTATAAATCGACTGCCAAATCATCCAAATCGGAGCAAGTCATCCGTCGAGGCAAAAAAAAATTAGCAGGCCGGCCGTACGGCCAACCTGTGCAGTCGGTACGATTTATTTTCAAAAAAAATTATATTTTTTTCTGTGAAAATTCTTTTGTAAAAAAAATTATTATTCAAAATCAAAATTATTTAGCCTTCGATTTTAATAATGTAAAGTTTTATTTTATAAAAAAAAAAAATTAAAAAAAAAATCTAAATAAAAATCCCTCATGGACAAGACAGGTCCGTAGACCTGTCTGTACACGTAGAGGTACTGCATGTACTGGCGGGTGCCACGTGGCAACCCGCATCCCCTCCATCGGCGACCAGCAGCCGGCAGCGGCCGGTGATTCACACATTCCGGCGACGGTTCAAAAAACTGGGCAATTTCTAATTTTCCGGGTGGCGAACGAGATTCCGTCGAATCGAAGAATATTTCGTCAGTGCGAATATACCAGCGAACAAAGAATATTCTGGCGACTTTTCCGGCGAAGGGCGACGGCCACGATGACGGTCAAACGACCGTCAAATTTAACCTAGTGTTTTGATGACATCAGCACTGCATCAACATCCTTTGAAAATTTCAGACCCCCTCACGGTTGAGCTTTTTGATTTTGCAGTTCAACTTCAGAGGCTCATATCTTGGTAATTTTGAGGCCTTTTTTGGTGCAATTCTTTTTGATTTGGGATAATTTTTCGTGTACATCATAGTGGTGAAGTTATTTTCTGATTTTGGTGGACGGATTTTTCAGAAAATTGGATTTGTCTCAGATCTTGCTCGATTGTCACCGTTTTTGCAACTTCCGGGGCTCCGTTCAGGCTCATATGAACTCCTTTTCAGGTGCCTTTTTTTTGAAAGTGCATGATTTTTTCTCAAATTCACAGTAGTGCTATCAGTTTGTAGTGATTGTAATAAAAAATTGTACCTTCAACACTTGGTCATTTTTGGCCTATTTTGGGCATTTGTAAAGATAAGATCTCAGTTTGGTCTTTTGTATCAGTCATTTGAGTCTGTTGTAGCCCACTTAAGGCTATTGTAAAAAATTGAAAATTAGAAGCCCACTTTGCTTGGCTCGCAAGGGGCCATTGTACACGCACTAATTATAAAGTGCCAAATCATCTTTTGGGGGGGGGGTTCTTTGATTGAGTGAATTTGGGGGGGTGTCTTGAGTGATTGTGCCTCTCTCTCTTGTTCTCTTTCATTTTGCTGCTATGGGTTCTCCTAAGTTTCCCTTGTTAACTCCACATAATTATGCTTCTTGGAAAATTGATGCATGGACTAAGTTAATGGAAAAAGGATTAACTCATTATATTGATGGAACTGTTGTTGCACCATCTGATCCTAAAGCTGATCCTATTGCTCAATTGGATTGGCTCACTAAAAATACTATGGCTCTTGGAACATTAAGAAAATATGTATCAAAAGATCTAATCTTTCAAATTGATAAGTGTAAAACAATTAAAGAAGCTTGGGAAAAGTTTGGTCAATTGTATGGCCAAGTTGATGAGATTAAAGGTTATCAGCTTGACAATGATCTCACAATGTTAGATCGCAAGAATTTTGATACAATCCAAGACTATGTCACTAAGGCAAACGAGCTAAGAGCACAACTTAAGGATTGTGTCATTGATAAGAAGGATGCACAGTTGGTCTACAATTTGTTGGGAAAACTTCCAGCAGAATATGCAGCATTTTTTTCTAGCTTCCAAACTCATCGCTTGACAGTAGGTAGTTCTTTCACTATGCCTGCATTTGATGCTTTTACAGAAATGTTGATGTTAGAACAAGCAAAGTTGGTAAGCATGGGCATTCTCAAGTCTTCAAAGTCCAAAGTTTTGGTGGCTAATCAAGGGAATCAAAGGACTCAAGGAAAGGGTTCCAATAAGAAGCAGAAGCAATCTAATCCAAAGAACCAACAAGATAAAGCACAATCATCCTCTCCAAAACAAGGGAATTCTTCATCACAAGGGAATTCTACATCTTCTCCCAAGAAGGGAAATTCAAGCAAGAAGGAGAGACCAACTTGTTCATATTGCAAGAGGGTTGGTCATGATGAGCATCATTGCCACACTAAGAAAATTGATGAGTTGACAAACATCATCAAGAAGAATAACATCAATTTGTCATATGCCTACAAGAAGAAGGATTCATCTCCTTCAGCTTCCTCACAATCAAAAGGAAAAGGGCAAGCATTTGTGGCTACTTCAGGTTCTTCACAGCAATGGATACTTGACTCGGGTGCCACTCATCATATGGGTTCTTCAAGGGAACAGTTTTCTTCTTTGGAGCAATCTAAGGTACCTCACATCTTCATAGGAGATGATACTCAAGTGGAAGTTGAAGGTGAAGGTTCGGTTGCCATGGATAATGGAACATTTGAGAATGTTCTCTATGTTCCTAACTTGAGTGCCAATCTTCTCTCAATCTACCAAATCACTCACTTTGGAGATGGCAAGAAAGTTGAGTTTCTACCAGATTCAGTTGTGGTCAAAGAACTTAAGGATGATGCCTTGGTTGCAGTGGGACAAGCCAATCACAACACACGGCTTTACTCATTCTCCCACTTTGTACCTAAGTCTCCTTCTACAACTTTGCTCACTCATTCAAATTCAGAAAGCAAGCTATGGCATGAGCGGTTTGGACATATCAATTACCGCTATCTTCAGCAGCTTAGCTCCAAGGCTATGGTTATAGGACTACCTCAAATCAGCTTTTCAGAAGGTGTTTGTTCAGGTTGTTCCATGGGTAAGCATCCAGAAGAGAAGTTTGAGAAAGGGAAGTCTTGGAGAGCTTTACAAGTTCTTCAGTTGGTTCACAGTGATGTAGCAGGACCATTTCCAGTGCCATCATTTAGCAAGGCTCGCTATGTCCTCACTTTCATTGATGACTACTCTTGCTTCACATGGGTCTACTTTCTTGTTCACAAGAGTGAAGTGTTTGACATATTTCTTGCCTTCAAGGCTCATGTTGAGAAGCAATCAGGGAAGCAAGTCAAGATTCTTCGCACAGACAATGGAAGGGAATATGTGAACAATAGACTTGAGGAATTTTGTACTCTTGAGGGGATTACTCTTCAACATTCAGTTGCATACACTCCACAGCAGAATGGTGTAGCTGAAAGAAAGAATAGAACCCTTAAGGAGATGGCTAGCTGCATGATTCATGCTCGATCTCTTGGTCCTCAATTTTGGGCAGAAGCTATCAGTTGTGCCACTCACATCCAAAATCGGGTTCCCCATAAAGCTTTGAAGGGTATGACTCCTTTTGAGGCTTGGTGTGGTAGAAAACCAGTTGTGAGACACTTTAGAGTTTTTGGTTGTCCAGCTTGGGCACGAATACCTCCAAAGAAGCGCAAGGCATTGGAACCTCAGAGTAGGCCTTGCATCTTTGTTGGATATCCTGAAGGTGTTAAGGCATATAGACTTTTGGATCCATAGACACATGAGTTATTCATTGAGAGGAGTGTTCACTTTGAGGAAAGCTCTCCTAGCTTGACCTCTAATCCTCCTCTTCCTTCCTCCATAGTGGAAAGTGATGATAGTGACTCCGGTGACGATTCTTCCTCAACCTTGACTCACAAGATCACACCTTCGCAGGGTCCACTTGTAGTTGAGGCACCTCGGCCTTCATCTCCTACTAGACCTCGTTGGGCTCGACAGACTCTTGAGTTAGCAGGTTCACTTGTTGGGGATCCTTCAGATACTCGAAGGACTCGGTCACAACATCAAAATTTTCCACATGCTTATATTGCTACTGCTTCAGATCCACAATCCTTTAAGGAAGCTTTGAGCATTCCTGAATGGGATTCAGCAATGGAGGAAGAGTATAGTTCTTTGATGAGGAACAACACATGGGATTTAGTTCCTCTTCCTAAGGGAAGAAAGATGGTTTGATGTAAGTGGATCTATTGGACTAAGTATGCAGCGGATGGAAGTGTGGATAAATACAAAGCTCGACTTGTGGCAAAAGGTTTCTCATAGGTTCTAGGTGTTGACTATACTGAGACCTTTGCACCCATTGCTAAGATGAACTCCATTCGCTTGACACTCGCTATTGCTGCAGCTCATGGTTGGGTTGTACATCAGATGGATGTGAAGAGTGCATTTCTTCATGGGGATCTTCATGAGGAGATTTACATGGAGCAGCCACAGGGATTCATACAAGATTCTTCATTGGTTTGCAGATTGAGGAAGTCTATCTATGGCCTCAAACAGGCCCCTAGGGCTTGGTATGCCAAGAAGGATTCCTTTCTTCTCACAGCAGAATTCACGAGGTGTCATTCAAATCCGAATGTCTACATTTTGCAACAGGATGATTCTCACTTGCTACTTGTGCTCTATGTTGATGATTTGATCATTACAGGGAGTACCTCATCCATCATTGGCAGTGTCAAATCTGCTTTGCAGGACAAATTTTCTATGACCGACTTGGGCCTTTTGCACTATTTTCTTGGGATTGAGATCTCACAGTTAGCTTCTGGGATTTCTCTTTCTCAGCCCAAGTATGCTCTTGATCTTCTAGCTCGGTTTCACATGGCTGATTGTAAGCCTGCACCGACTCCCTTTCTTTCAGGAGTCAAGTTTGAGGCTAAGTGTTCTACTCCACTTGTTGATGCCACTTTGTATTGTCAGCTTGTTGGGAGTCTCATCTACTTGACTCACACACGCCCTGATATCTCCTTTGCAGTTGGCATGGTTTCTTGCATT
>VDFB02034041.1:0-41354 GCA_007258455.2 Sequoia sempervirens | reverse complement strand
GGATCACACAAGTGTTGAGATGAATTGGATGAAGCTTTGATCATCAGTGCAACTAGTTGTGGACTAGATCTAGGTTGATTATTTGAAAAAGAGAATGTGTACTCACTCTGGGGCCGTAGAACTTTCGGATGTCCACGGGGTGAGAAATCCCAAAAAGGTAAGATACATATGTTAGTTGGTATGCACTCACAAACACAAAAGTGGTTATGGAAAAAATTCATCTCGCTCGGTGGGCTTCTTTCTCACCCATATTAAAGTTACACTCATTGATAACTTTAACAAGGCACCACAAAGAAAATTGTTCATGAAAAAAAAGATAAAGTACCATAGTCATGTAAGTTGTGTTATGCAAGGTGGCAAAAGGTGAAAATGTTAAATGAAAAAAGTGTAAAATATAAAGGATGTTCCAAGGATTTTTGTTTAGTTCATGCAAGGTCAGTCACTTCAGGAACATTGCGTCTTGAACCATTGATTTTTGGCTCCTATGGACAACTCTTGCTCTTCTAGGGTTTTTCACCTAAAAAGAGAGAGATAGGAGCAAAAATGCTAATGGTTCATTCAAATTATGCAATGTATGATGTTTTCTAACCTAAATAAAGTTAAATAAATGCAATTCACTGATCTAAATTATTGAAAATGAATACAAAAGTGAAATTAGCGCTATGTTTGAAAACACATTGTATAATGCAACAATGAACTAAATGAAGAAAATATACAGAAAAAAAGGAATGAGTTAAATCATAGTTCACCTAGGAAAAATATGATGAATATGGAATGTTGTGGATGCTTGTTGAAATCACTAATTTTTCACAGTGGCAATCATTCGCCACAGGTGGTGAATCAGTCCTCTCCCAAATTTCTAAAAAAATAGGAGACAACTCTGCAACACAAGATCTGGAAATCACTACTTGTCAGGTTGTCGAAGTCAGTTTTGTAGAAAATGAAGAGAAAACCTTCTCCAAGCTTGAAATAGACTTAAGTTAACTTGAAGCACCTAGTTGACCTGTAAACCAATCTTCAACACCAAAAATCTTGTTAAATTTGCATACCTAGGTCTACAAACAAATATGCAATAGGGGAAAAATGGTTTAAGGTTAGTGAATAGAGGTTTGCCTTGGTCAAACCCCACTTTTGGTAATCAAACCTTTAATAAAATAATGAAATGCAAAGTAATGATAAACTAACAACATGCAATTTATATTAACTTACCAAACCCTTGATGATGCAAGTTTGAAGTAATGCCAATGGATGCTCCAAAATGCTTGCATAGTGCTTGAAAATATGTTGTAAAATGATTGAATGCTTGAATGAATAGGTGAATAAGCGAACTTGATGAATGGGGGTTGAAATGAGGTGAAAATGACTTATTTTTACACACTTGTGCCTTAGTTAAATGTCCATACCTCATCATAGGTTGACATCAAGTGTTTTTGAATAAAATCTCGAAAGGCAATTTAAAATATTTTGAATTTGGGGTCAAGGGGGGACTCATTCGCCACCCATTAGGACTTGAAAATGTGTGTTAGGAAGTATGTTGTATTTAATGTTGTTTGTTGAAGTAATACTAAAAAATACACTTAAGTAAGCATATGAGAGCATAAAGGGGTCAAATAAAGCATAAGAATAGGATAAATAGTGAAGATGTGCCTAGAAAATAATGAAAGCTTGTTACAAGACTTTAGAACACTTCAAAATAGGACTTTTTGATGAATAAAAAAGTGATTTATAGGTGAATTATAATTAATAGATTCTAGAAGAGTGTAGAAATGTCTTACAATAGTTCACAACACCTTCATAAGACATTGTTCTTTGAATTTTAGTACCTAAATAAGCATGTTCAAGCCATGTTGCAACATAAAATTAGAACAAAATATATCAAACACCTTGAAACAAGACCTAAAAGGCCATGAAAATGAAAAGGGGCCATTTTTCTACTGCACATTTAGCCGCCACTTTAGTGAGAGGATGAACTTGCTTCAAACTCACACTAAAGTAGCCATGAAAATCAAGAGGAGGGTTCAAATGCACTTATGCTAACAAGATGGAAAGTCAATGATTAAGAGGGATGATCAAGCCCCTGGGATAAAGATCCCATGGCAAACTAAGCATAAGAACAAAGGAACACACAAGTGTTGAGATGAATTGGATGAAGCTTCAATCCTTAATCCAACTAGTTGTGGATTAGATCTAGGCTAATTATTTGGAAAATAGAATGTGTACTCACTCTATGGTGACAAAACACATGACAGTCTAACTGGGTGAGAAGGCCCAAATGTACTCACTTTGGGGCCATAGAACTAGTTGTCCATTGGGTGATATGCTAGTTGGTATACACTCACAAACACAAAAATGGCTATGGGGAAAAGTCATGCTACTAGGTGGGCTTCCCACTCAACCATATTAAAGTTACAACCATTGATAACTTTAACAAAGCAGCACAAAGAAAAATGCTATGAGCAAATAGACAAAGTACCACAGTCATGCAAGTTGCGTTATGCAAGGTGGGAAAAAGTTAAAAATGTAGAATGCAAAAATGTAAAGTGTGAAAGTATTAAATGTTCAAAGGAGTCTTGTTCATTTTATGCAAGGTCAGTCACTTAGGGAAGATTGTGTCTAATGTCTCCAAGAGAGGACTGATTAAACAATAGTATATTCACAACTTAGGGGATCCAGTGCATTGCATCAGGCCACCAAGAGGAATGTAATATGCTAAGAAACATTAAACTTATGAGGGACATCACACCCAATGTTATTCACAAAGTGAGAAACACATCATATAAATGTAAAGGCTGCACTAGGAACCAAGAATACAAATTAATTATGGTAATGTATGGCCGCCACTTTAAAGGAATTGCTACATATCATTTTGTGAGCAATTACATTAAAGTAGAAAAGAAAAGAAAATGCAAAAAGAAAACAAGACATGAGAGCCAATCTAGAAATCCCTATGCCAAGTCATATGTTTCGAAGTTAGGCTGTGTCATGTCAAGGAAAAATGAAAAACAAAGAAAAGGGAGTTGCCCCCCAAAAAAAGAAAGCACGCCAAACACATAAGGGACCTATGAATTTTGGGTCAGTATGTTTGTTGCTGCAATGTTTTTATGAAAGAGCTCAGAACTATCATCATTCCCCAAAGTACATAGAACTAGAAGAATGGCACAAAGAGAGCGAAAACAAGGAAAAATAGAGTCTATTTTGGGTCAACATGGAAGAGACATTGCGGTCTTCACACCTTGCATCATCCCCAAAAGGAAAACACAAGTGTGTTAGAAACCAAGATCTGATTCCAAACGAGAAAAATCACCTTCCACAGAAGAGAAAAACAAAAAAGCAGAGATTTGCAAAAGATATGCAAAGTGATATATTCGAAGTACAAAATATTACAAGAGATAATTTTCCTTATAAAATCAAAGATGCATAACTGTAATCTTATCTTGAGCAACAAGATAGCTCAACAAGATAAGGATGAAAACTAATTAACCAAGGAATTAAATATGCCTAAGTAAACTTATGCAAAGTGTAATTAATAATTAATTAAACCAACACCCCCCATAAGTGCAACTTAGGAAGAAGCATATTATTATGCAAATATGAGTCCCAACAACAAGGCCTGATTAGGTACTCATGTACAAATGAAAAGAGAGAGAAAACCCCCCTTAGTGAGATGAACTACTGTGAAGAATCACTGGAAGAACTCTGAAGAAGCAACACTAGAACCCCAAATCTGGCAAGCAAGGAAAGATACTTTTGTTTGCAAAATACCATATCAGAATCACAAATGCAATAGCAGACCTGATGCTAAGGAACACCGGAAACTCACATACTGGATCAACCCTGGAATCTATAAGCAACAGTAGATGAAAGGATGAAAGGACCCATAATGATGACAAATCTAGAAGTTGTGTCTCTCGAAGCTAATGCCAAACTGAAACTAAAACTGCCCATAGGATGAGCACCATCAATATTTTGGAACATTAACCATAAAAACATAGCCCTCAAATGAGAAATATCTGAACCAATGCAGATCAAGAACTATAAAATCCCAATGTGAAGTGTGAACCAAAGAAAACCAAAGATGTGTCCAGCGAAGCAAGAAGTAAGCTAAAGGAAAGAACAAGAAACTAGAAAAACTCATGTGATTTGTCACCAACATGAAATATGGATGCAAGAACCCCCCTCAATGGAAATTTATATTAGTTCATTATTACAATACCCAATGATTGCAGAAGGAGAGAATGCAAAACTACAGAAACATAACTGAAAAATGCAAACCTTGTGCTTGAAACAAAAATGAATGCATGCATAAAATAAGGTACACATATTTTATAAATGACCTCATATCTACATAGAGGACAAAACCAGCTTTCCAATGCAGTGAAAATAATGAAAAATGGATAAGCGAGTAAAAAGATATGCATCTCGGAGTGAAAATGGAAACATCTGACTTCTGAGGCCAAAAAAGATATCAAAAATGAAAAACCAGAATATAATACCTACACCATTGCGTAGATCTTGGAAACAGCTTTTCGACGATATCTCATTTGCAAAAAAATGATGTCGTATGTGAAAGTTATGCCCATTTCCGCGAAATTACTCCAAAACGGTCCGATTTGGCCATGTGAAGCCCTCAAGGGCTAAAAAAATAAGGCCCCTGGTCGCCTAGGCGGACTAGGGGGTTGGCAGCTAGGGGGCTGTGGCACGGCCCCTAGTCACCCATGTGACTAGGGTGTGGGCTAAAAGCCCGACGGGGGCTAGCACATGGGCGCTAGTCGCCCATAGAACCAGGAGTTGGTCATTTAAGCCCTCAATGGCTGGCCGAACAAAGTGGCAGAGTTGCATGGGGGAGCCACCAGTAGCTGCCCGGTGGCTGCCAGGTGGTAGAACCCATTAAAATAGGCGGCACCAAATTTCAAACAAATTTTTGATTTTTTTAATAGTTTTTTTGATTTTTTTCGATATTTGAACCTTGAAAACTATGCCTGGGGGCTGTACGGCCCTTGGGAAAAAAAAAATTGCCTCTCCGGATGACTATGTCCAAATCGGACAAACTTTATATGAAAATAGGGGTTTTTGGGCGCTACGAATCCAACGGCGAGGTCTGTTTGGGCCCAAAGTGCTTCAAAAATTAGGCGACCCTGAGATCTATCAGAAAAAATCACTGAGCTAGAAACCCTTATAGATCTGGCGAATGGTGATGAAAATGAATGAAATAAAAGTCATTTCTTACTTTTTCCAACGTTATGAATCCAATCAAAAACCCTGATCTGATCCAAGATGATGTATAATCATGCTCAAGGAATGAAACCCTCAAGGGACCTCGAATGAGCTCTGCACTGTATTCCTCTTAAAAAGATAAGAAGGGGTTGCAAATCGAGGCTCTGATACCATGTTAGAAACCAAGATAACATTGCAAACTAGAAAAATCACCTTCCACAGAAGAGAAAAATGAAAAAGCAGAGATTTGCATGAAATGTGCAAGTTGATATATTTGAAGTACAAAATATTACAAGAGATCATTTTCTTTATAAAAGCAAAGATGCATAACCCTAATCTTATCTTGAGCAATAAGATAGCTCAACAAGATAAGGATGACAACTAATTAACCTAGGAGTTAAATATTCCTAAGTAAACTTATGCAAAGTGTAATTAATAATTAATGACACCAACAAAGTGAAATGAAAAATATTTTGGGTCAACATGAAGGAGACATTCGGTCTCAATGCCTTGCATCATCCCCAAAAGGAGAATACAAAAAAAAAGAGAAAAAAGACAAAGACCTTGTCAGTCAACATGGAAGAGACATAGGGCATTTCTACGCTTTGTGTGATCCCGAAAAGGAGAACACAAAATGAAAAGAGAAAAAGACAATGTACGACATATAGAAGAAGAGAGATACGAATAGCAGAAGTGTAAAAAGAGAGAGAAAACATCAAACACACAATACGGGGGAACACGATATCCACATGAAAATGCAAATGTAAGTCAACCATTAACTAAGTTATTGGTTTCTCAATCTTAAAAATTTAAGCAGAAAAGGAATAACATAGTTAATAAACAAAGACAAATGCATTACAAGGACAAGGCTAATAGCTTCTTGCCTTCCACAAAGTGTAAAATCAAGAATGAGCCAAGGTGGGTGATGTGAAAGAATCATGCAATAGTGAGAATAGGGAATTCTACAACTATGGCATGACGAAGGGGTTTATATTGTTTTAAGGTATGACATGGAAGCAATTGGTATCAGTGAATTGATACTTACCCAGTATTTCCTTCAATGTCTCACAATCTTCTGCTCGATGTCCAATAATACGATGATATTTTCAAAATGGGATGTTAGATTCTTTTGGATGAATAACCAACCTATTCATAGGTGGTAAAAGTATAAGACCTTTATTTAAGAGTAGTTGAAGCATCCTTTCACATTCAGGTGGAGGATGTGTGGGAAACTTGATATTTTTGAGTTTGTAAGGTCATCTTCTCTTGCTAGATTCTCCTTGTTCATGAATATAAGGAGGAAGAGGACCTATAGGGATTGTAACATCCTTGTCATTAGAAGGAGATAATGGTTTTTCATGTGGAAGGAGAATATTTAAGTTACGAGGAGCATTCAAGATCATTGTTCCAGCATACCGAAGTCTCCTAGGCTGAAGAGGATTTCTATTAGGATGATAAGGATCTTGATATCCTAGTCCTATTGTGTGTGCTTTGGTTGATTGTTGTTCAAGAAGTTGAAGGATGCCATGTTCATTTTTTGTGTCACAACCTTGTTTACTTAAGGTAGTGGATACTTTACCATATGTCTCTTCAAGGTTGATGGGAGTGTTTGTGACTTTGTGATCATAAAAGGGTTGTGAATGTGATTGGTGAGAGGAACTAGGTCCACTTGAGGGAGGAACCTTAGGTCCTAGAGTGACTTCAGGATGTAAGTATGTAAAGTGATCAAGAGGTGCAATAGTGGGAAGGTCTTGTGACCTCATGGAGGGATAAAAGGTTGCATTTCCTTCTAAGTTATCAGTTCAATCATTGTAGAACTTATTCATGATAGCATCATCTTCTACAATGATGTCTACATCATGAGGAGGAAAATCATGAGGAGTTGAAGGAGCATGTGTGAGTTCAAGGTCATTAGGGTCACACCCAAAGGCACAATTGGACATGTCTACCAAAGATTTTAATGAATTCCAAAACTTATTGAAACAAAATTCCATGATGCAAATAAACAAAGATTCAATAAATGATGAAAAAAAAAGAATTTGTAAATGAAAAAATAATGCAAGAACATGAAACTGTAATGTAGAAAAATTCCAAAAAGATTGCAGAAACATTGTTTAAAAAGTGCAGAGGGATTGATTCACCTTAGGTAGCAAGTGAGTCCCAATATGATGATTTTATGTTTTTTTCAGAATTTTTAAGATGATTTTAATGCTCTATAGAATACAATCAAAGATGTAGAATGCAATTTTTTTAGTTTTTTTCAATGAGATGCAATGCAGAAATGAAATCTAAATGAAGTTTTCACTAATGCAAGAGAAAATGTCCTAAAATGCAAAAAAAAAAACAATGTACTAATTGAATGTTAATGCAAATATAAACTAGGATGCAATATGTAAATTAAATTAGAAATGAAAAGTTCTCAAAATCTGGGTTCACTAAAATGAACTATTGATTTTTGGCTCCTATGGACAACTCTTCCTCTTCTAGGGGTTTTCACCTAAAAGGAGAGAGATAGGAGCAAAAAAGAAAACTAGTTCATTCAAATTATGAAATTCATGATGTTTTCTAACCTAAATGAAGTTAACTAAATGCAATTGACTAATCTAAATGAATGAAAATGAATGCAAAGGTGAAATTAAAGCTATGTTTGAAAACACATTGTGTAATGCAACAATGAACTAAATGAAGAAAATATGCAGAACATAAATGAATGAGTTAAATCAGAGTGCACCTAGGAAAAATTTGATGAATCTAGAATGTTGTGGATGCTGGTTGAAATCACTAATTTTTCACAGTGGGACTCATTTTCCCAAGGTGGAGAATTAGTCCTCCTCTTGGTGAAAAACTGTCAGAAGCAAGTTTCCCTCTGTCGGGATCATAAATCTAAAAAAAATCAGATTTTTATTCCTAAGGTGGGACTCATTCACCACAGGTGTCGAATCGGTCCTCTCCAAAATTTTTGAAAAATTAGGAGACAACTCTACAACACCAAATCTGGAAATCACTGCTTGTTAGGTTGCTGAAGTCAATTCTCCAGAAAACAGACCAAAAACCTTCTCCAAGCTTGAAATATACTTAAGTTGACTTGAAGCACCTAGTTGACTTGTAAACCAATCTTCAACACCAAAAATATTGTTCAATTTCCACACAAAAGGCTGCAAACAAACATGCAACATGGGAAAAGTGGTTTAAGGTTAGTGAATAGGGCTTTCCCTTGGTCAAACCCCACTTTTCGTAATCAAACCTTTAATAAAATAATGCAATGCAAAGGAATGATAAACTAAAAACTTTCAATTTCTATTAACTTACCAAACCCTTGATGATGCAAGTCTAAAGTAATGCCAATGGATGCTCCAAAGTGCTTGAATAATGCTTGAAAATAGGTTGTAAAATGCTTGAATGAATAGGTGACTAAGTTAAGTTGATGAATGGGGGTTGAAATGAGGTGAAAATTACATATTTATACACACTTGTTCCATAGTTAAATGTTCATACCTCATCACAGGTTGACATCAAGTGTTTTTTAATAATATCTCCAAAGGAAATTTAAAATATTTTGAGTTTGGGGCCAAGGGGGACTAATTCGCCACCCATGGTGAATTGGTCCTACCTAGGACCTAAAAATTTGTGTTGGGAAATATGTTGTATATAATGTTGTTTGTCAAGATAATACAAAAAAATACACTTAATGAAGCATATGAGAGCATAAAGGGGTCAAATAATGCATAAGAAAAGGATAAATAGTGAAGATGTGCCTAGAAAAGTGTGAAATCTTGTTACAAGACTTTACAACACTTCAAAATAGGACTCGTTGATGAATAAAAACATGATTTTTAGGTGAATTGTAATTAATAGAGTATAGAAATGTCTTACAACATTTCACAATACCTTCACAAGATGTTGTGATTTGAATTTTAGTATCTAAATAAGCATTTTGAAGCCATGTTGCAACATAAAATTAGAACAAAATATATCAAACGCCATGAAAATGACAAGGGGCCATTTTTCTACAGCACATATCTAATGTCTCCAAGAGAGGACCAATCCAAGAATAGTATATTCACAACTTAGGGGATGAAATATGTCACATCAAGCCATAAAGAGGAATGCAATATTCTTAGAAAAATCACACTTTTGAAGGACATTACACCCAATGTCATCCACAGAGTGACAACACATTACGTAAACGAAAAGGCTGCACTAAGAACTAACAATGCAAATGAAATAATGGTAATGTATGGCCCCCAGTTTAAAGGAATTGTGACACATTGTTATGTGAGAAATTACTTTAAAGTAGAGAAGAAAAGAAAATGCAAAAAGAAAACAAGACATGAGAGCCAACCTAGAAAGCCCTATGCCAAGTCATATGTTTCTAAGTAAGGTTGTGTCATGTTAGGAAAAATGAAAAAAAAAGAAAGGGAGTTTCCCCCTAGAAAAGAAAATAGACCAAACACATAAAGGATCTATGGATTTGGGGTCAGTATGTTGGTTGCTGCAATGTTTTTATGAAAGAGCGCAAAACTTTCATCATTCCCCAAAGCACATAGAATTGGAAGAATGACACAAAGAGAGTGAAAACAAAGGAAAACGAAAGTCCATTTTGGGTCAAAATGGAAGAGACATTGTGGTCTCAAAGCTTTGCATGGTCCCCAAAAGGAAAACACAAGCGAAACGAAGGAAAATGAAAAGGAGAAAGAAAATGAAAAAGATTTTGGGTCAACATGAAGGAGAAATTTTGGTCTCAATGCCTTGCATCATCACCAAAAGGAAAACACAAGGAAAGACAAAGTAAAAAGAAAAAGGACTGATTGGGTCAACATGGAAGAGACATAGGGAATCTCTATGCTTTGCGTCATCCCCAAATGATAAACACAAAAAAAAAGAGAGAAAGACAATGCATGACAAATAGAAGAGTAAAGGTACAAATAGAAGAAGTGTACAAAGAGAGAAAATATCAAACACATGATACAGGGGAAACACAATACACACATGAAAAGGAAAACATAAAGGAAAAAGAAAAAACTGAAAAAGTGAAAAAGGCTAATTAGGCAAATGCAAGTCAACCATCTAACAAGTCATCCACCTTCCAATCATGTTCAGTGTAATGCAAGGGTGGTTGACTATCCAAAGGAATAAAATTGCAAGCGATGAAATAAGATTTGTACCAAGTTCTTCGCTTGGTGGAGAGGATTTATCATGTAAGCTCATTGTAGATGAAAATATAGGGGTATTTGTAGGATCATCATGGAAAAAATAGGCCCTTACATGGTGAAAAGTTCAAAAAAATTAGAGTTAAGCAACTTGACGTAAAAATTTGAATAAGTTATCTATATTATTTCAAAAATATGTAAGAATAGAATATGCAGAAAATTGAATGTAGTTTCTAAACTACTAGGTTTAATTTTTTTTTAAAATCTATTTGGTGAAAATTTGAAGTTTTAATACAATAGTACTTACATTTCAGGGAAAAAATAAGTAGTAGGTGTTTGTTCGACCACCTTAATCACAATAAAATGATAATATTTTTTTATAATATTTTAGATATAAGTAGAGAGATCATGTCTCGATGTGATGCATATTTTTTTGTAATTTTTTTCTAAGTATATAATTAATTATGAATTTTTTATTACAATTTTTAAAAAATATAAAAAATCGTATGTCTGAGCACAAATCAGACATATCATTTAAGCTCATATAAGAGGAAAACAATGTATTCAATTTATTATGCACTTCATCAATTTTAGCAACCTCATCATCATCATCATCGAAGTTAATCATAGCAGGATGTCAAATGATAACATCTAAAGACAAATTTAGCTCTTGTTGTGGTTGTGATATAGAATCTTTTTGTTGCGGCGAAGAGGGAGACTCATCATGTATTCCTTCAGTCAAATTTGGATGTTGAATTTCTTTGTTCTCTTCATTTAGCCATCAAGCAATAGCATGATTTCTATGCCTACACTCTCTAGCATTTCTATTTCTCTTTGTGTGATTTTCAAGTTGTGTTTGTGTAGGAGTGGTTCTATTAACCATTGATTTTTTTTCTTCCCTAAAGGGGGCAATGGAAGGAACCATGTGAGGTTTGTTCAACCACTTTCTCTTTAGATTTGTAAACTTTTTTTTATCTTAGTAGGTGTGGTAGGATTGTTTTGGTTATCTCTTGGTCTTTTGTAGGAAATAGGCAAAGTATCTATCATGGGTTTGTTTTGGTTATTTGTAATGTCTTTAGGTTCAATCATGGGTTGAGGCATGTTTCTAAGGGATAGTTTTGCTATGAATTTTTCCTTAAAAATTTTATTGGATTTAAAAAATAATTCCTCACAAGGTTTAATAGGTTCCATAGTATCAGGCCAAAATAATTCCAATGAAAAATTCCCACGAGAAGATATAGGATTAAAGCCACTATGGTGCATAGTAAAGATTTCATTGTCAAAGGGAAAATTTAAATATTTATGCTTGACCGATGGGACGAATTTGATTGAGCATAGCCATGAATAACCAAGGTTCACACGAAATTTATCCAATGTCGTTCGATGATGGAGAATGAGACATCTGATAGTTTTAGTATGATTTTTAAGAGGAAGGGTGATCGATCCAATTGTCGGGAAAGCAAAACCATTATGTTTTTTTATCCATGCTTTCAGTTGATCATATGTTTCATGATAAATTGCATGCACAAGTAATAATTCCTCAGTGATCACATTCTCTCCATAGACGGGATCAATTAATATATCATTAGTGGGCTTGTCATTGATTTGGTCGACTATGTAAAGAGGACCATCAGGCGTACCTTTAATGATATCTTTAGATGAGAAAGAAATTTCAATAGGATTTTTACTTTGGCCCTTATCGGGTTTAGTTTCGATCAATGTAGCCAAACTATCCATATGATTTTGTTCATTACTATCCATAGGACCTTATTTATTAGTATCAATGTTGTCATCATCTATTTCAACATTCATCACATCATTCTTCTTAGTTTCACTAGCTTTGACAAATGAAATATTATGATTAGGAATAGGGTTGGTAAATATTTCCAAGTTTTGGTTGGGAGGGGAAATAAACTTATTTCCTTGATCATTAACATGTCTAGTTTGAAGTCAACTAGAATCAATGTTGTCTTTCCCAATATGTTTAAGTTGTTTACAATTTTTCATGTCATTTCCATTTTGTTGGTTATAATGGAAATAAGAATTTGATCTCATGTTCAAATGTAAAGGTTTATTAGGATCAATATTTTTAATAGGAGTTAAGGAAATCATCTTATGTTCAAGAAGTTGTAACATTGTGTTATGGAGGGTATCGGGTAGGGGAGTAAATTGTCTAGCTGGATCCCCAAATGTAAAAGGAATTGTCTTCTTTATAGTAGCCACTTGGGTATATCAACATGTTGAGTTCGTTGAGGGGGGTCGAGTTGAAAGAAATATTTATTATTTTTTGTAAAAGGCTAGTAAGTGTTTTGGTTTATCAATACAGACTTCTCAGGATGGCTAGAGGTGGGTTTTGTTTCACGACTACTTACCATGTTTTGATAATCATCATTTAATGTAGTACACAAGTGTACGAAGGAAGGAAATTTCATCATGCTAGACTTATATTGTATCTTAGTTTGCAAGTTCTCAATGAAAATTTGTTGAAGCTGAGGATCAAGAATCATTACATTGATTCCAGAATAAAGCTTTGGTAGTGTGAAATGAATTCAGTAACTTTTTCATCATCCTTTTACTTACATCTTATCAAATCAATTAATTTCATCTTAGAGGTCATGTGCACTTGGAAATGGTTATAAAGGCCATAAAAATTTCATTGAATGAATGAATTAAGTTTTTAGGGAAATTAGGAAAACTATTCTAAGGTTGTATCCTTCAAGGACCTAGGGAAAAGCTTAGCCTAAAGCTTTTATTCAAGGATGAAATCAATACATAAGGCGGTGTAAGTGGAAACATTGTTAGAAGGATCTCCTTTCCCTCCCTATTTCTCAAACCTAGGAATCTCTCTACCTTGTGGTATTGGTGTTCCCAATATCTCCAAGGATAAGGGATTTATTTTGACATAGTATGAAGGTTGGCCATTTTTATTTTGGTTTATGGAAAAAAAAATCTTTTGAAGGGATGAAACATTTTGCAAAATTTGATTGAGAATGGTGTCATTGGTTGTATTTTGAGGTGGAGGTGAATATGGTGGAGGTGTGTATGTGTTCGAGGGGGAAGTGAATGGAATGCTTAAATGGGAGGTAAAGTGGTAGGAGATATGTCGTGTGATTCCACAAAGGTACAAGGATTGCTAGCGAAAATACCCCAAGGTAGGAAAGATATTACTACTAGGTTGCTTCGTTGTTGTAACTTGAGGGTTGGTATAAGTGAGAATAGAGGCAATAGTTGTGGGAGGAGTAATTTGAGTTCTTCCTTGACTTTGGACATTGTTCAAAAGTTGATCACAACTAGTAGTTTTTTCAAAAATCTAAGCTAGGTTAAGTGCAAGTTATATACCTTCTTCACTTTCAATCATGTGGTGTATGTTATTTATGGTAGGGATAGCATTGCTGGAAATATTTTTAGTACTCACTTGATGTTGTAGGTTTGCTAACTCTTCATGGATTTGGATTACATTTTCTTGAGGAATGCTAGTAACCATTGTTTCAACACTTGTCACACTACTTGAAGGTAGAGAGCTGTTAAGGGTATGGTCAATACCTAGTAAACTAGTGTCAACACTATGAGTGAAAGAGCTAGATAACCCAAGATCCACGATGAGTGTGCTATCACAGGATGACATGAGTCTCAAACTATGTCTTACTATAGTATTATCTATAGGTCACCAAGTTATAAAGCTCATGCAAGGGACAATAAATGAATGCAAGATAAATGCAATGAACCCAAGGTAAATGATTACTTTAAAAATAATTCTGATTCAAATGAAATTAAACTAGATGCAATGAAATGAATGAAATAGAAACTCAATAATCTGAAATAGAAATCCAACAACAGTAAATGGAAGCACATAAACAAGGTTTTTAATTTTATAAAATGTAGTTTAAGGTCCGACATAGGACTAAATAACCCAGAGGGGCATATGAGACCCATTTAGGGTTTCTAAAGGGTTCAATTGCTAGGAAATAGTCAACACAAAATTCCTAGAAATGAGGTAAAACAACATGTACTACTAAATCACCTAAAGGGGCGAATGAGTCCCATATCAGGGTTTTGACAGTAAATTCAACAACTTTTGAGTGAATATTAAGATTTCTAACTTATATACAGACTTTACTATGTGAAATTACATATTTCAAATGAAATTCAATGATGCAAGATGCAAAAATGCAACCTATATGCACTTTCACTAATGCAAGATTTAGAAGCCCTAAATGCAAATTAACTAATGTAAGATCTAATGTAAAGTTAATGTAAACTAGATCTTGGACTATGAAACACTCAAAATCAGAAATAAGGTGTCCAGAGGCTAGGTTCACCAAAATAAAATAACAGAAATATGGGAGGGGGGGTGTGTTCCATCTTTTGGGAAGTGAAGCACACACAAGTGGAATCCTATTTTTCTCTATCTCATTAAAGGAAACCCTAGCAATCTCAATATAATTTTTCAATTGAGAGAAGGGGTTTGCTATAAGGCCTCCTTTGGTGTGATTAAAGACAAGAGGGGGTTCACCACTAAGCAAAGCCTTAGAAATAATGAAATGTAAATGATATGCAAATCTAGTTATGTAACCTAGAATATGAAACTAAAAATCAAAATAATAAAGTTCTGAGAATAAATAGGGGGGTTCTTGGAAAACTTAAGATGCTTGAAATAATATTTGCAATCTTGAAAATTTGACTTTTAATGCACACTAGGACTCATATGTTAGTTGGGGTAATTTAATCCTAGTTAGGGTTTTAGGTTGAATCCAGAATCTCTAACTGGTAAACTAGAATCCATAGAAAATGATTGAAAAGTGGTATACTAGGACTCTTATTACCAAGGTGGTGATTTAGTCCCAGTATCAAGGTTGATTTGAAACTCTGATATCTTCTAGTGATCTCTTGTAACTTTTCTCATGTCTGATCTCTAAGTCTAAAACACTGATTTCTGACCTGTAGGTGACTTTTTGTAATCTTGCATGAAAGGTGACAACTTTGAAAACTTTGCAACTTTCACAAATTTCTCCAACTTTTCTCTTCAATGGATCTTCAACCTAGATCTATAAATCACATATCAAAGAGAGGGAAAAAATTTCTTTTGTTAGTGGATAGGGGTTTTCCTTAGTCAAACACCATTTTGGTAGTCAAACCTTTAAATGAAATTAAATCGAATAAAGGAATAATAAATGAACAAAATGCAATGTTTCAACTCACCAAACCCTTGCAACAAAGGCTGCAATCTTATATGAAATGGCTAGCGTGAATGTAGATCTTGACTCTTTATTGTATGTTATGAATCTTGACTTGAATGCTTGCTTGAATCATGAAACCCTACATCACAAATGTTAGCTCAAAAACAAACATGATGCATGATGACTTTGACATGATACTTGTATCTTGATTGTAGCTCCAAAAATGCTTGATAATCAACTCTTGAATGCTCCTGATCTCAAATTTGTTATAATGATTGAATACTTGAAATCTTAGGAGAAAATATGTGAAATAACCTTGTATTTATACTTGTTTATGCCAAATTTCATGAAATTACAATAGTATAAGCCAACATCCGATCTAGGAGAATAAAATTAGGTGAAGAATTTAAATTTAAAATAGATCCAAGCTAAGTGAGACTCATATTCTAGTTGGGTTATATGAGTCCCAATAGCCTAGGTTTGGGACACAAATTTCAAGAAATGTTAAGTTTTATGCCAAATTCAGGTTCAGGCCCCAAAACTTAGGGGAGACCCATACGTCCAAGTTGGTGTATGAGTCTTATATCACTAAATCTAGGACGCATAACCTAAAAATCATGAAATTATGGTTGGTCATTTCATATGTGTCGAGATTATCTCAGAAAGATGCATTAAATAAGGCATGTGAATGAAAAATAGGACCAAACAAGGCATAAAGAAACCCAATTTTAGTAGGGAGGGCCTGAACCAGTGTGAAAATGTAAAGGGATACATTTTCTTACACTACAGTACAACATATTAGAGACCCTTGAATATTTTTTTGGAGCATCATTGTTATATTTGGATCATGTGCAAATTTCAAAGATATTCATCCAATTTAAATATATTCTACATACATTTATTTTTATGTTTCTTCTCAAGGGGAGAAATCTTGTTTTACATTTATGGGTCATCTTCAATTTTTAAGTGTGGGTTCCTCTTTTTCTTCACTTCTCAAATCTTCAATTGTTTTGTCTATGCGATAAATTAAATTTTGAGATCTAGGATTTATGTGAAATAGGCTTGTTAAAATACAAATCAAATTTCTCCTTGCAACTCAAACAACCAAAGGCTAGTATATTGGCTCTCCTTTAAGGTAGCTAGCAAGTGATCAAACCCTAGTTGGTTTGTGTTCTAATGTAAGGTAAGAAAAGAAGTTCATCCTAGTTAATCTACTAGTTAGGTCTAGGATCCCTTATTTTACTCTATACCTAGTTTCACCGAGGAATACAAATTAGGTTCTTATCTCATGGTGGTCCTCCCTCGAGGCATCCTATATAGATGTGCCATACCATAATTAGGTTATCTTCATTAATAAAAGATTTCTATAATTGGTTATACAACACCCAATTATATTATTTCCTTTCTTTTTCTCTATCTATCATTCTCTTTGTAATGTTAAATATGCAACATCAATGAGTGTGCAGATTCTACCAATCATATGTAGTGTGACAAAAAATTCTTCGAGTTATTTGTGTCGTAGTTTTATCTTCATGCATAAAATAAGAAATGACAATGTAATATAAGTAGAGGGAAGACCACTAACTTCACTAATATTCAATAGACCATCATAATTGATCCAAACATATCACAAGTATGTCATTTCTTCCATGCAAACTCTTATATAAAT
Source organism: Sequoia sempervirens (assembly GCA_007258455.2). Classification (NCBI taxonomy): domain Eukaryota; kingdom Viridiplantae; phylum Streptophyta; class Pinopsida; order Cupressales; family Cupressaceae; genus Sequoia; species Sequoia sempervirens. The sequence continues at coordinate 24,144 of VDFB02034041.1, read as the reverse complement.
AAAATTAATGTAATTGTGATTGATCTCTAACTCCAAATATGTGTAGATGCAACTAAAATTCCCCAACAATAGATTCTTTCATGATACAAATTGATGATCCTAAATTATTTAAGATGATTTCCTTGAATATATCCTAAGCACACAACTCAAGGCCTTTTAAATGCTGTCTAAGGGTATAGTAGGCACATTTTATGAAAGTTAGCCTAGAAATGAGGATATTGAAAATTCAACTTGGGTAGAATATTATGGGTGTGGTCTAATTCAAGGAATAGGATGGTGTGGCGTAGTCATAGATTAGGTTAGCCTACTCTTGTGTGGGGTATACTCTTACAGGTTAAGACAATGTGCGGTCGTTTTCAATTTTACAGGTATTATCTTAGTGAACACAATACAGCAAATAGACATTTTCCCGGTTGACATGACTATTGATTTTAATGGAGTTTGACTAAGAAAATATCATGCATTTTTAAAGAGGTGCTTCTCTTTACTTTTTTCCTTTTTACGTGTGAGATATGGTCATCTGTTGGATGTAGCTGATCGCTATCCTCAAAAGACAAAAGCTTTTGTGTTCGTATATATACTGTGAGGCGGCCTTTCACATTAAATCTTATAAACATTGCACAAGGCATGTTTTCCATCAACTCAAAAGTGTTAAAATCTATTTTTATATGAATTAGTGAGTATTTTCTTGTTTTCGTCGATCTTCATGTCTGCCAATATGAGGGCAATATGATTTGCACAATAGATTCGATTACCGACAGATTTTACCGTCCCCAACTTCGCCTTTCCGTTAACCCTCATTATTTCTGTATTTATTGGTCTTTTCTCCTCTAAGAAATGTTGGAGGTAACTGAAATAAAACTTAAGCATGGTTCATATGCTAAGTGAGTTATGCCAGCTTTTGCTCTAACGATGGCTGCTTACAGAGGATTACAGGAAGAAATTGTTCTTACCTCTCCCTCAACGGCTTCCATGACTAATCTCTTTAACAACAATTGTATTGCTGGCGAAGGAAGTTTTGGATGCTGTTGAGGTGAGATCAAAAGCAATTATCCTCCAAACACCATTCGCATTGGAGTGATGTTAAGCAGTTTTCCTCAATGTTTGATTTTTACTGTATTACAAAAATGGCTTCACAGCCACTTTATGCTGTTCAAAATTTATCTTACCTTTATAGTATTACAAACATATTAAATTGTCAAATAGAGTTAAATTAGCTGGTAAACTCCTAATAGTACTACTAGCTATAAGAAACATATAAGAAACTATTGATTTATGAATTTTGCATCTAAAGTTTATCTGACCTTAAGTTAATGTCTTGAGATTTTACATGTGAAATTTTTTCTAGAGGCTTTTAATAAATAAAGATGGTTCAACTCATTTATTTAAATACATTTGTGTCATTATATCTATTGATTATGCATTCCTATAGTATAAATGTGTTGTTGAGTTTCTTTTGGTATCAATGAAAGTAATTTATTTCATATTTTATCTGTTATGATAAACTATATTTTATAATAGTGAATAAAGATAGGTGCTATATAAGTAGTTCACCTATGCATCATTCAATATTTATCAAAACTATTACGCACCTATTTTTGTAAAAGCTAATTTGCTAAAGCTATCACCATGTGAACTAGACTAGCCAATATATAACTTTAGTTGAAGAAATATCTAGAACTCTACATAAAATATTTGATCACTACTAAGGATTAATTTGTGGCATTAGAGATAATGGATAGGTAAAAAATGTATAAGTGGATGAGATGATAGATAGATGTAAATAAAATAATTTTAGGACACAATCTCACATATCATATGGAAACTATTTTAGAATTCCTTACAACATATCTTATGAATGTAACTGATAAAATATAAACATATTGGTGAAAGAAAAATATTACAATGTCAAATGGTTTTCCTTGAGGCATTTTTCAAAACTAATCAACCAACAATCCTCAAAGCTACTAAAAATAATGATGAGTAAACTAATTAATAAAAAATGATTGTTTCTTTTGACTATTTTATTGGCTTCCCCTAATATGGGTGAATTGATTATCTAATTTTAATTTTGTAAGGTTGATATTTATCACCTAATCTTATGAACAAGATATTGATTACTTTACTATTATCCTATTCCATTTTCCATAAGATTATTGGATGTTTCTTAGGCCTATATTATAAGTCCATTTTGGTATTGTGTAATCAAGATTGATTTGTTTAAGTGTTGTTAGGTAAGGGTCTATGTGTAAGGATCCTTGAAGGGAAACAAAATAGATGACTTGAAATTGTATTTTAGAGGGAAAGTTAGCACTTAATTTCCTATTTAAACCTAAATCAAAGATCAATCACATCATCCAATTTTTACAAATTATTCCTTAAATAAATTATACATCCTCATTATTATTCATTAGATATTGGAGAACAAAACCCACCCTAACTCTCACAATTATCTACTAGATAAAGACTCGTATCTAGTATTAATAAATTCATCTGTGTGATTTTTATATGTCTCATTGATTGATTGTTTGTCACTGTTAAGAGACTCTGTAATAGAACATATGGATAGCAATATTAAGGATTACCTTTTATCACCTCTTCTCTATGAATTTGTTATATTTTGATAATAATATCATTTATTTATTTCTATAAAATTAAATTGACTTTAATTTTGATATCCTACAATAATAAAAGGAATAGATAGTTATTGTAATTTGTTGTTCATTTTTAATGGTTTAGAATTTATTTTGCATATTATGTTAAGCTTATTATCTATTAGTATAGACCTAATTTAAAAAAATTAAACATTCATAATCAAGGAAATTATAGTTGTATGAGAACCATGGTCATGTGAACATATGGATCAATGGTTTAACCAATTTGTGGGAAAGATTATGAAAAAAAAAGGACATTATTTGACAAAGGAAGAAAAGGCTGACACAATATTTGATCCAATGATCAATTTAAATTTAGGGAAGGGTAAAATGGTTTGATAACTACAAGACACAATGGAAATTTTTGTACAATTTTTGTATGGATAAAAATCAGACAAAATAAGAAAATAAGATATTAGAAGGGGAATAGCATTAATTTTTTTATCTAATGTTGGTTAATTTCCCAATCTATTCCAACTTAAATTTATTTAAAAGTCATACTATTATCTAGAAGGAGAGATAACTAATTTGATAAAAGAATTATCTGAAGAGGGTAAATAATTGATTGATCTTGATTGATGCACAATAAATGAATTTAAATATGGAGAGATACAATTGTAGTTGTAATAAACATATCATGTAGTTGTCATTATTTCCCATAACATACAATGTAATAATGTATGCTAACATTTCCCCATTATTATATTGTTCCTATAAATCTACCCATGAAAACTTAGAATTCACATTGTCAAGGGACCCGTCCTTATGGCTTATGCAACAAACCTTGTTGATTACAAAACAAATATGCATTCTTGATAAGTTCTTGAAGAAATAAATTGTGAAATAGGTGAAACTCCATCAAGCTTCCTCATGGACCTTAAAAGCATGTAGCTTCGAGCTAAATTGTTGAGTTCTTGGAATACCATTTTCTCAAACTCTTGAATCAATGGTTCCCAAATTATTTAACAATAATCCATATTAAGCTATAATAGAGCTCCATCAAAATGTCTGATGACCCTAAGAAAGGTATAATTCTTTATCACAACATCATAAACTTGTTGGAAAATATTTCATATTGTCTTCAATGCCAAATCTCTTACATGTCTCCAAAAATCAAACTTCATAATATATTTATTTTTGAAATCCATCAGCATCAATAAGGAAAAAAAGAAATAAATAAAAAATGCTTCTCATGCAAAGAACCATTTGTAGTAATAGAAAAAGTTTCCTTTTCCTTGCTTGCTTGGATAATTGACATTAAAAGTGGACTAATGGTGTCTTGGAGTGGTGTTGTAATGTATTGTGGTGTCTTGGAGTGGTGTTGTAATGTATTGTACACATTCACATCATTTTAGGACCTTTATTTGACTAGATCATGCTTCAATTTGTCCTTTGCAAAGGTGTTGTGAAGTGTTGTAACACACTTTCACACTTTTCTAGGACTTATTTGCTTAATTGAGCCTTATTGGCCCCTTTCTAAATAAAATATGCATAATGTATACCTTGTTTAAGTGTTGTACAATAATTTAAAGCTCTTTCACATTTATCTAGGTGTTCCTAATTCATTATGGTTAACTGGAGTTATTAACCCCCCCTTTTAGGCCTTAATTTTGACACCTCTCAAGGATATCTCCTGATAATTATAAATTAAATATCAAATTATTTCATTGGGAAAATTTTGGTCCTGGTAAGTTGAGCTAGGACCCATTTTCCCATGATGGTGAATGGGTTCTCCCTTAACATGACCCCCTTTTCTTAGTTGTTCTGGAATGGGTTTTTGGTCCTCTTTCAACTCTCCAAATCTCGGTCCTATAAACTTAGCCAGGACCCATTCACCTTTAGTGGTGAATGGGTCCTCCCTTAATAAGACCCTAAATTTTGAATTTTGTTGTAGTGGGATTTTAATTGTCTTTCTTTCTAGATCTAGTGTTTTCCTCAGTTATTTGAATTTCGAGGTTAATCTCCTAAATTAGTATAAATAAGGGGTTAATTCATATTGTTTCCTAAGAAAATCTAACACAACCTAGCATGTTTATGAATTATTCAAGAATTTAAATGATCAAGCATTAGAGCATTTCAAAGGCATTGAGAAGGAATTGAGAAGGCATTACAAGGAATATTCCAAGTCATTATTGCAACAATTCAAGGTCTTATCATCATGTCAAGGGTTTAATGCATGCATGTGTGTTGATCTAAGAAGTGAACGTTGCATTGAGGATCTACTTACGAGATTCATCTTACATACAAGATCTACATTCTTCATGGCCACTCCATGATTGTTTGCAAATTTACATCATAAGACAAAATCCAAGGTGACATGTCATTTACATTATTGCACTTTCATGCTTCAATTCATGCATTTCGTCATTTGGTTTGACTAAGGAAAACCCCCATTCAGTAAAAAATCAACAAGTTTGCTACCCTTGAGTGTGTGATTGCATATTTACAAGTTGAAGAACAAGATTATCAAAATTGTCAAAGTTGCAAAAGTTGTCATCCAAGGTGCAAGATCATAGAAAGAGCTCTACAAAACTAAATATTTCCTTCCAAAACTCGATAAACAATGTTTCAAGAGTTCATGCATCAAAGTAAAGGATCCTAAAATAATTTTTCAGAAACCCTAAAAAGGCGCATTCTCCCTTGAAGAAAAATGAGTCCTCCATAGCTCAAAAATAGTAACTTTCCGGACAAGTACACAACTTTTTAAACTCTAAAAACATTCCTCATATTTTCTATAATAGTTAGGGTTGATTTATGGTTGTTATTAGCGTCTTATTTTGCATAATTTGAAGTGATTTGGGATTTGAAAAATCAAGCAATCCTTCTAATTTACTTACATTTGGGTATGATCCTATTTTTCCACCACATCATTTTTTGGTGAACTAGACTTATTTAACATTACATATCATTTAGATTTGCATTGAATTGGGGTTTTCTTATTTTTTATTTCAATCTTGAATATCATATAGGATTTAGATTTGCATCATTTTGCATTTCTTAAATCTAAAAATTACAAAATTAAATCAGTTATTTTGCATCTCATTTAGATCTCATTCAATTACATTTGAAAATCAAAACAAAATTGCATTTCAATCTATGTCTTACATTTCATCTTTTTATTTAATTCTTGCATTGAATTTTAGAAAATATAAAGATACATTACACTATCTACAACTTGGAACTAAAAGATATAATTGAAAGCTTGCAATTTACCATTAAAAAATAGTTTAAAAAGACCTTACCAGGACCCATTCACCCTTACTGGAAAATAAGTCCTTGATCAGGTCTTACCCAAAGCTTCTGACAACTGAAAAGACATTAAAATTGAATTTGAAATCCACATAATCGTCCCAAAAATACCTAACTAGGACCCAAAATGAGTCCCTGTTAGCTACAGATTTGCAGTTTTAGGACATTAAAATCGCATTTTTTAGCTTCTATTTTGTGCATTCATCTTATTGTTTTAGTTTCTAGATTTGTTGTTTCATCAAATTCATTACATTTAGCTTAAATTTCTTCATTTTAGTGTATTGTAAAAATTCAAAATTGCATCAAAACATTTCATTTTCAGCTTATTGCATTGTTTAACCAATAAACTGCATTGCTTAGAATATGAAAATTGTATTTCATTCTAGGTTGTTGCATTACCCCTTTTCCATTCTAGGGTTTACACACTGGGGTTGTAAAACTTGTATGAGCTTTACAAATTTTTGTCCTATTCACTATATTATTATAAGATGTAGTTTGAGGCTCATTTCATCTCGCGATCACTTATTTGTTGCGAATCTTGGATCCTCTAAATCTCTTTCTAATAGTTTTGAGAATCAACCCTCTATGTCTCATATTTTGCATACTTCATTTTATATTGATTCACCTCCTATAATCCATGTGCATGATTTCATTAACAAGCTAGATGAACAAATAGAAAACTTACCAGCCCATATCCTTAGTGAATGCTTTGACATTAGCTTGGTTCCTATCATACAAAATCTAAGGAAATTTCTTAAAGCTCGAAACAAACCACAAATCATCTATAGCCTTAGTTACTTCCTTCAAGAGTGCTTGAACAAAGAAGACAATAGCAACATACATGCCACAACCAATCCTCCTACTAAAACTAAGAATAATGTTACGCAATTACCTCCCATGAAGAATGTGATAGAATTTATTGAAGCTAACCTCATAAGGCCTTGACCAAATATCATATTTACATTGCTTTCTCACAGAATGGCATACCTAAACATGCACCTGATGGTCCTCTTTACATAGCTAGCCTAATCAACAATAATTCCACTAATAGGAAATTGATTGATCCCATATGTGGAGAGAATGTGATCGCAAAAGAATTTTTATATGTGCATGAGCTATATCAAGATACATATGACAAACCAAAATCATGGATCAAGACACATAATGTATTTTCTTGCCCTACTATAGACTCGATAGATCTCCCTCTAAAATTGGGACCAAAAAAATTAATAGTCTCATTCTCCATCATTCCATAATTTGACCAATTTCGTGTGAAGCTAGGCTATCTATGGATTCACTCCATGAATGTCATCCCTTCAATTGTGCATAAATGTCTAAAGTTTCCATTTGGCAATAACATCTTCATCGTGCATCATAGCATATTTCATCTGGTCTCAACAAACTTAGGGAATTTTTCACTAGATTCCTTTTGACCTGAGCCTATGGAACCTATCAAGCCTTGCGAATATTTATTTTTCAAATCATATAAAAAATTCAAGGCAAAGAAAATAGCAAAACTATTCCTTTGAAACATTCCTCAACCTATGACTAAACCAACCATCCTTGATGAGACAATGATTGAATCTAAAACACTTTTGAACATACAAGAACAACCTCCTCTAATTTCACATAAGAGACCATGAGATAGTACAAACAATCCCATTGTCCCTCCTAAAGTCAAACAAGTTTACAAAGTCAAAGAAAAAGTGGTTGAGAAAACCCTTGTCATTTCTTCTAATCCTCCAAAGGAAGTGAAGGAACTTATGATTGAAAAAATTGCTCTTACACAAAAGAAAATTGACAATAAACTGAAAATAAATTGAAGTGCTAGGGAGCATAGACGTAGACATCATTCTATTGCTCATAGATTGCAAACTCAAGAAAACAACAATAACATAGAAAATAAAAATCTGAACCTACTTGAAGTAATGCATGACAACTCCCAACCCTTTCCACAACATAAACAAGAACATTGTATTGACATTTTTATTCGACCTCCTACTATGATTGACTTAGATGATGAAATTGATATTGCAAAGATTGATGAACAAGTGCATGATGATTTGAATAAATTTTTTTCTTCCTCTATGAGCTGAAATCGCAAATCTCCTAAAAAGAGTGTTGAACTTGGCATGTGTCCTATTTTGGCACTTGATGTTGTCCCTTTGGCTAGTTTCCCACCTTCTATTTATATCCACCAAGATTGGGAGGAAAATAACCTTATTTAGGTTGACTTGCCTATGCCTTACTAGTATTTTACTTTTTCATTTCTCTTTTTTTTAATTGCATGTGCATAATGTGATCCCCCATGACATTTTCTTTGATGTTCCTCTCTTTATGTGCATTCTTCTATATGTACCTTCATTCTTCTCTATTTCACAATCATTTTTCATTTTTCTTGTGTTTTCCTTTTAAGGATGATGCAATGCATCAAAAAATTTATATCTCTCCCATGTTGACCAAAAATATTTTTCTTTATCTCTTTCATTTGTCTTGTGTTTTCCTTTTGGGGATGACATAAGGCGTTGAGATATTCATGTTTCCTCCATATTTTTGAAAAGGAAAAAATAGGTTTTACAGGGACCTGAAACCACAAAGTTTAAACATACAAAGATAGATCAAAAAAAGTCCAGGAAAACAGACAGTTGTCCCAAAAAGAAAAGACAACAATGAAGAGACAACAGGGTCCAAAAAAGGACCACCAAAATGCCAAAGAATACCACAACAACTCTACTCCATGATGTTCATAAACTCCTCAGCTTCCTTCTCAACTTCACTCATCTCCTATATTCCCTGCTTGAGGATTTGAACCATATGTGTAGAAGCAGGGGCCTTCCTCTTTGTGTTAGCCCAGGTGCTAGTCAAAATCCCTTCAACAATAGTTCTACTACAACCTCTGTCCACATCCAAGTCCACAAACAACAAGCCCTTTTGATTTTTTTCCAGCTTTTCCACCACAGAGTTAATGATAATGGCATTATGCCTAGCAATTTTATGATTATGCGCCACAGTGGCCCTAATATTTTGGCCAATCATGGACATATTGCTCTCCAGCCTAGTCAATCTTTCCTCCTACAACTATTGTCTTTTCTCCATTAAGGGGGTGTCCTGTCCATCATTCTCATTACGGTTCCAACTCCATGACTTTGTTGCTGAGATCTCTATTACGGCCACTCAAATCACAAATTTCCTTATGGGCCCACTTAAAAATAGTGAAAAGGCCATCAACACTTTTTTCCACCACACTCATTATGTCATCAAGCTTAAAGTTATTCGGGGTAGAATTAATTTCATCCTGATTTGGGGGTCTTTTAGGGACATTCACAAATCTTCCAGACATAGGGGCACTGGGGCCTGACTCTTTACTAGCCAAAGGATTGTCAGAATGGATTTCCAGACAATTCCTAGAATACGAAACCATTTTTGTAACTGAGGCACCTTTAAACCCAGAGACCAAACCCGGGGTAGGGCAGCCAGGCGAAGGCTGAGGATTAAGATAAGACGGCGGAGCAGAACCCAACATAGGGCTACCATGCGAAGGCTGGGGATTAATATGAGAAGGCAGAGCAGAACCCTCAAGGACATTCTGGCAAGAAAGGGACTGGGGATCAAGGGTTTTAGTACCAGCAAGAGCAAAAACAGAAGGGGCCAAAGGATCATGTTTTCTCCATGTTGACCCAAAAGGATTTTTTTTTTTGTTCACTTTCTTTATGTCATTCTTCTAGTTCTATGTGTATTTGTGGAATGATGACATTTTCATGCTCTATGACAACATTGTAGCATAGACATACTAACCCCAAATCCATAGATCCCTTATGTGTTTTTGGAGGTAATGCTTCCTTATTTCCTGATCCAGCTTGCTTTAGAAACATATGACTTGGTATAGGTTTTTTCAAGCAAAGCTCGTATGTCTTATGATAAAATCATTTGGCTACTTTAAGGCAATTGGTCATAGTAATGGTGTAGCAACTACTTTAAGGTTGGGGTATACATTGATGACATCTTTTGGAAAATTTTATCGCATGATTTTCCTTTTTTCTTGTGATGTGTTCTCTTCTTGGTGGTGTCATTGGGTTTAATGTCATCTAAGAATGTATAATCCACTTTCATGGCATGATGCGAATGAGGCATCCCATGGGAGATCTGTCACCCTGATTTTTCCTCTCTTGAAGAAAGTAGGCATAATGATCCCTAAGATAAAGACCATTACACAAACAAAGAAAAATCTCCTTTAGCAAAATTTTTACATGACATTCAAAAACATTTTACAAAAGAATTTTCATTGTGGTTCCTTATCGAAGTTTTCAGGAGGATGACTTCGGTATGGTGGGTAAGTGCAAAAAGATTGTTCCCAAAAAAGGGGATTAAGTGGTCACTTTTTTTCTGAAATTAGGAAATACTGACCTTGGACATGAAATTGAGGATAGTTATACTCAAAATTTTGAGATGGAACATAAAAAATGATCAAACTGCTCCGAGTCTACTTTGTAAACTACTAATTTATTTTGAAAATGGTTGAGATTAAGGAGTTCAAAAGAGGGACATACAGAAATTGGTGATGTTTTTTTCAGAAAAAAATAACATAGCAACTCTTGTACGTCCCTAGAATGGTGAACTTTTTTTCAGTATTTTTAAAATCACTATGGTGAGAAGTTAGATAACAGTATGTAGTTGATGCATGATTTTTCTAATAATTTTTTAATGAATATTTGATTTTTTACTAATTTTCTAAGTGGACACTTTTTGAAAAATAGAATTTTGGTCATGCTACCCCTACAAATTTTAGAAACTAATTGATTTTTAAAAAAATAAAATAAATTTGTAGAATGGATTCTAGCTTCTAACAATCTAATTTATTTGATATTTTTATGAATGGTTAATTTATAATGAAAAAAACACCAAACACTGCTTTTTGCAAAAAAAAGACACAAACAAAATAAATTATGGATGAAAGGTGTGGACACAGAAAAGTAACCTTTCTACTTTTTCATGTTTAGGCCCTTCTAGTAGATTTAGGCTTGATTTTTCCTAGGTCTAATCAACACGTTCACATTAGGTCTTAGACCCTTGTGAATCATTAAGACTTCTAAGTTGTCTTATAAAAGTGTTTTGAAGTGTTGTAACCCACTTTCACACTTTTCTAGGACCCTTTCATCATAATTCACCTTAATAACTCTTTTTTATCACTTACCAATTCTTATTTCAAAGTTTTGTAACCCACTTTCATGCTTTTCTAGACTTGTCTTCGCTAATTCAACCCTTTCTCATTTTTAAATGACCCTTTAATACACTATATGACCATTTTTAAGTGTTTTTTTGAGGATATTCCCATTGAACAACATTTAATGCCATGAAATTCCTGACACGAACTTAATTTTATTAAGTGGGACTAAGTCACCAATAGGGGCAACTTAGTCCCTTTTGGCACAAAACTCAAAATTATTTTAAATTTCTAGCAGGATTTTGTCCTCTAACCTTTGAGGTCAACCTATGATGTGTTATTTCTAGGAAATTTTAGTAAAATCATGTATAAATAATGGTTTTTTCCCTCATTTTTCATCTCCTCCTAATCCCCTACAATCTCCCAATTTATTAAGCAATCAAGCATAATCAAGTCATCCATTGGAGCACTTCATTACATATCTTCAGATTTCTACATCAAGGGTTTGGTAATTTTATTGCATTCCATGTTTATCTATCATTCTCTTTCTATTTCATTTCATTATCTAGGGTTTAATTATGAAAGTGGGGTTTGACCAAGGCAAACCCCTATACTCTAACCCTCAACCATTTTTCCCTCGTTGCATGTGTGTTTGCAAAAAATTTATGTAGGTTTTTCAATGAAATAACTGTTGGAAAGTGGTCAAGAATTCTTCAAAGTCAACCAAGTCATCATAACCCTAATTCAAGCTTGGAGATAATTTTTAACCTTTTTTCTGTAGAATCAAGTGCGGAGACCTATCAAAAAAGAAAATGTAGACCTGATGCTACAGGATTCTATTGTGAAATTCTCGAGATTTGTAGGTGGAATAAGTCACCACTACTAGTGGATTAGTCCTACTTCTATGCCTGAAAAGTGATTTTTACATTTTTGGATACAAATTTGGCAGATTCATGTTCTAGCAAATTTTCCCAAAACTTGGACTAAGTCACCTAGCCTGGCATAAGTGTTTGAGTCAACATTTTTAGTCAAATTTTCAAGATTCTAGAATTTCCCAGCATTATATTCCATATTCCAGGTGCACCTCTTCAATTTTGTTGTGATATTTCATCATTTACTTGTATATTTAGGTATTTTTCAATATCAAATTGTGTTTTCAAAGAAGTTACATTTCTTAAGTTTTGCATCATTAGATCATTTCATTTTCAAATCAAATCATTAGTACATCATAATTAGTCATAATATATCTCATCCACATTAACTTTTAGTGTAGACAATTGCATTTTGGACTCCATTTCTCTCTCCTTTTAGGTGAAAAACCCTAGAAGGAGCTAAAGAAAGTGTGGGAAATCCAAAATCACTATCCACATTTTGGTGAACCTAACTTTCGAACATATTTACTTCTTATTTTAAGTGCATCCTATGTTTCATTTACTTAGCATTAGATATTGCATTGGTTAAATTGCATCCTAGGGTTTTCAAAATTGCATTAGTGAAAAGCTTCAATAACTTGCATTTTTGCATTGAAAATCACAAAAAAATTGCATATTCATACTGCAGTTGCATCTATGCATTAGAAAGACATAAAATTACATTCAAAATTTCTGAAAAATCTAAAAAAAATCATCAGTGGGACTACATTGCAACACTAGGCGACTTAGTCTTGCTGCATATTTTGCATTGAAATTTCTGGTATTTTTTGAGTATTTCCCACCTTTCTATTTTTTGTTACTGCATTCTGTCATACTTTCCAGATTTTTTGTCTATTGCATTTTCTTTAATAAGTTTTAGAATTCATTGAAATCCTTAGTAGACATGTCAAATTATGCCTTTGGCTATGATCCTAATGACATTGAGCTTCCTCGTGCTCCTTCAACTCCTAATGCATGCACACCTCATGTTGTTGACATCATTAGAGAAGATGATGATAGCATGCATAAGTTATTAAATGAATTCCTTTACAACCTTGAAAACAATGCATCCTTTTACCCCTCCATGAAGTCACAAGACCTTTGTACTGTCCCACCTCCTGATACATTTGGTTATCTACATCCTGAAATGAATGAAGGACCTAAGTTCCCTCCATTAGGTGGACCTAGTACCTCTAAACAAGCAACTCATCAACCATTTTATGATCACAAAGTTACAAACACACCAATCAACCTTGAAGAAACATATGGCAAGGGTTTTACTATCTTAAGGAAACAAGGATGTGAAACAACTGAACATGACATTCACCAACTTTTAGAAAAAAATACCAACAAAAGAAAATACAATAGGGCTAGGATATCAAGATCCTCCTCATAACGACAATCCTCCTTTTGAATATTGGATACTTTGAGATGATGGTACGGTGATCTTTGATTCTCCTCCTGACTTGAATGTCCTCCTTCCACCTGAGCAACCTTTACACAATTCCAATGACAAGGATGCTAGGATCCCTATGGGTCCTCTTCCTCCTTCAATCCATGAAAAAGGTGAATCTAGTAAACACAAATGACCTTACAAACTGAAAAAACTCAATTTTCCTCTCCATCCACCACCTGAATATGAAAGGAAACTTCAAATGATTTTAAACATAGGTCTCATTCTATTACCACCTATGAATAGGTTGGTAATCCTTCCTAAAGATTCTATTGTAACATATTGAAAATATCATCGTGTTCTTGGCCATCAAACTAATGAATGTCAGACATTGAAGGACATATTGAATAAGTATCACTTTGATGATACCGACTATTATCCTATCATCCCATAATTCCTTAAACCAATTCCTTTCATCATGTAATAGTTGTAGAATTTTCCATTCTCATTATTGTGTGATCCTTCCCATCACCCAACTTGACTCATTCTTTCCTAACATTTAGTGGGGGAAAGAAGTTGTTAGCCTTATCCTAGTCGTGTATTTGTCCTTGTCTCTTATCTACATTATTCATCTTCTACTTATACTATTTGAGATTACAAAGCCAATAACTCAGTTAATGGTTGATTGAAATTTGCATTACTAGTCTTTTATATTTTCTTTTGTATGTGCATATCATGTTCCCTCATAATGTGTGTTTGATATTCTCTCTCTCTTCGTGCACTTCCTCTATTTGTACCTTTATTCTTCTATATATCATACATTCCCTTTTTCAACTTTCTTTTGTGTTTCTCCTTTTTAGGATGACACAAAGCATTGAGACGCCCTATGTCTCTTCCATGTTGACCCATAAGGTCCTTTCATTTTCCTTTTCCCTTTTCCCTTTTTCTTTTGTTTTTCCTTTTGGGGATGACACAAGGCATTGAGACCAAAATGTCTCCTTCATGTTGACCCAAAATTCTTTTCTTTTATTTTGCATTTTCATATTTTTTTTTGCTTGTGTTTTCCTTTTGGGGATGATGCAAAGCGTTGAGACCACAATGTCTCTTCCATGTTAACCTAAAATAGATTTTATTTTTATTTTTTTTGCACTATCTTTGTGTCATTCTTCTAGTTCTGTGTATTTGGGGAATGATGATAGTTCTGAGCTCTTTAATAAAAACATTGCAGTAATGAACATACTAACCCCAAATCCATAGATCCCTTATGTATTTGGTGTGTTCCTTTTTGGGGGAAACCCATCTTTCTTTTGTTCCTTTTTAATTTGCATGATGTAGCCTTACTCAGAAACATATGACTTGGCATAGGGGCTTTCCAAGTTGGCTCTCATGCCTTGCTTTTCTTCTTGAATTTTTCATTTGCTACTTTATAGTAATTTCTCAAAGAATAGTGTGTAGAAATTCCTTTAAAGTGGGGGCATATATTGGCATTATCATTTTGCATTTTTATTTTCCTTTGTTCTTAGTGTAACCATGTTATTTCATACGATGTGTTTGTCACTTTGTGGATTACATTGGGTTTGATTTCCTTCATAAGTGTGATCTATCTTAGCATATTACATTCCTCTTGGTGGCCTGATGCGATGCACTGCATCCCCTAAGTTATGAATATTTTATTCTTTGATTGGTCCTCTCTTGGAGATATTACACACAATGTTACCTAAGTTATAGATCTCACATGATCTTAACAAGACTCATTTCACCATCTTTTATATTTTTACATTTACCTGGCCACCTTGCATAACACAACTTGCATGGTTGTGGTACCTCTGCATTTGTTCATGAGTTCTAAGCATACAAAGCTTTTCTTTTCTCATGAATCATAGACTAGCATTTTCTTTGTTGTTCCTTAGTAAAGTTATCAGAAGGTATAAGTTTGATATGGTGAGGGAGAAATCCCATTTAGCAACACAACTTTTCCCCATAGCCACCTGCTTGTGTGAGTACATACCAACCGAGCATATGTTTCTCACCTTTTTGGATTTCTCACCCCGTGGATAACTAGAAGTTTCATGGCCCCATAGTGAGTATGCTTGGGATTTCTCACCCCATGCACAACCAGAAGTTTTGTGGCCCCAGAGTGAGTATACTTGGGATTTCTCACTTCGCAGACAACCAGAAGTTATGTGGCCCTAGAGTGAGTATACTTGGGATTTCTCACCCCGTGGACAACCAAAATTTTTGTGGCCCTAGAGTGAGTACATATTTCTTTTTTTCCAAAGAAACAACCTAGATCTAATCCACAACGAGCTAGACAAATGATTAAATCTTCATTCCTTTTCATCACTTTCATGTGTGTTCCTTTGTGCTTATGATTGGTTTTCCATGGGATCATGATCTTGTGGGCTTGATCATCCCTTTTGATTATCCTTATCTCACCTTATCAAGCATTAGTGCATTCAGACCCTTCTTGGTTTCATGATCGGCTACTTTAGTGCGAGTTTGAAGCAAGTCCATCCTCTCACTAAAGTCGAGGCTAACTGTGGAAATGTAAAAATACTTTTTCATGCTCAGGGCCTTGTAGAGGATTTTGGCATAATTTTTCCTAGGTCTAATCAACACATTCACATTAGTTCTTGGACCCTTGTGAATCATTAAGACTTCTAGGTTGTCTTGTAAGAGTGTTGTGAAGTTTTGTAACCCACTTTCACACTTTTCTAGGACACTTTCATCATAATTCACCTTAATAACTCCTTTTTGTCACTTACCAAATCTTATTTCAAAGTTTTGTAAAGTGTTGTAACCCACTTTAACACTTTTCTAGACTTGTCTTCAGTAATTCAACCCTTTCTCATATTTAAATGGCCCTTTAATACACTTTTCAGTTGTTTTTAAGTGTGTTTTTGAGGATATTCCTATTGGACAATATTTAATGCCTTGAAATTCCTGACACCCACTCAATTTTCTTAAGTGGGAATAAGTCACCAATATGGGTGACTTAGTCCATTTTGGGACAAAACTCAAAATTATTTTAATTTTTTGGTGGGATTTTATCCTCTAACCCTTGAGGTCGGCCTGTGATGTGTTATTTTCGGGAAATTTTAGTAAAATCATGTATAAATATGGGTTTTTTCCCTCATACATCTCCTCCCAATCCCCTACAATCTCCTAATTCATCAAGCAATCAAGGATAATCAAGTCATCAATTCAAGCACTTCATTGCAGATCTTCAAATTTCTACCTCAAGGGTTTGCTAAGTTTATGACATTGCATGATTTTTATTTATCATTCCCTTTCTATTTCATTTATTTATCTAGGGTTTGATTACCAAAGTGGGGTTTGACCAATTCAAACCCCTATACTCTAACCATCAACCATTTTTCCCTCTTTGCATGTGTGTTTGTAGACATTTTATGCAAGATTGTTAATGAAATAACTGTTGGAAAGTGGTCAAGAATTCCTCAAAGTGAACCAAGTCATCATAACCCTAATTCAAGCTTGGATATACTTTTTATTCCATTTGATGCAAAATCAAGTGCAGACACCTGTCAAAAAAGCAAGTGCAGACCTGAAGCTATAGGATTTTTTCCTGAAATCCTAAGATCGGCAGGTGGACTAAGTGACCAATATTGGTGGAATAGTCCTGCTTCCAGGCCCGAAAAGTTATTTTTACATTTTTGGATACCCATTTGGTATATATTGGACTGTTCTGACAAATTTTCTCAAAACTCGGACTAAGTCTCCCATCTTGGCGTAAGTTTCCCATTCAACATTTTCATTCAAATATTTAGGATTCCATAATCTACCAGCATCAAATTCCATATTCTAGGTGCACCTCTTCCATTTTTTTATGATATTTCATCATTTACTTGCATTTTTAGGCATTTTTTCATATCACATTGTGTTTTCAAACCAATTACATTTCTTAAGTTTTGCATCATTAGATAATTTCATTTTCAAATCAAAGCATTAGTACATCATAATTAGTCATAATACATCTCATCCACATTAACTTTGAGTGTAGACAATTGCATTTTGGACTCCATTTCTCTCTCCTTTTAGGTGAATAATTGTACATGGAGCTAAAGCAAGTGTGGGAAATCCAAAATCATTGTCCAAAAAAGGGTTAACATTGTTAGAAATTAAAAAAATTACATCATTGGATAGCAAAGAGAGAACCTAACATTATCTAGGTGTTCAGTTTGTTTGACATTGAACCACATGCAATCCTAACGGTGAGCTTGAACCCGATTATGTGAAATATTGTAAAATTTGCAAAAACACGTCTCTAGTCATTAGCAATGCCCTCCAAGCCTTTGGGTTGGTATTCCAAGGAAAATACCAAGCCCATGGCTTGGGAATTCCCAAAGAAAGATATAACAAACACGTGGTATAACATGCTCACATTATATCTTAGTTTTGACATTGCTTTTTCATTTTTGTGAATACATTGAAAAAATGCGAGCGCATTATAACACGCTCGTGTTGTGGTCTATATCAAATTTATTTTTATTCTATTTTTTTCTTTCTTCTCATTATCTTTGAGGGAAAGTATAAGTTGAAATTTACATATAGACGCTTAATTTCTTATACTTTGAGTTATATTTCATGTATATAGTTTCAGGATGTTTGAGAGTGGTTTCAGATCTCTAGGAATTATAATCCAAATTCTAGTTTTTGGAAGATCTCACAAATTTTAGATAGTCAAATCTCAGTAATCAAGAGGTCAAATTTTATTAACCAACAAGTTGTATTATTTCTCTCTCTATCTCACTCATTTTTATCCCTTACACTCTACACCTCTCTCTCACTATCTCCATACCTTTATCTAACTCTCTCTCCCTTGATCTCAAGAACTCTCTCTCTCTCTCTCTCTCTATTTTTGTCTCTCTATTTCTCTCTATGTTTATCTCTCTTTGTCTATTTATCTCTCTATCTCACTCTCTCTCCTTTTCCCTCTAATTCTCTCTACCTCACTTCTTTCTCCCTCTCTACTTATCTCTATCTCCCTTCATTTCTCTCTCTCTCTCTCTACCTACCTCTCCCTCCATCACTCCCTACTACTCTCTCTATTTCTCTCTACCTCACCTCTCTCTCACTTGCCTCTCACTCCCTCCATACTTATCTCTCCCTCTCTTCTTCCCTATCTACTCCATATCTCCCAATCCCTCCCTCTACCTACCTTTTCATCCATCAAACCTTATTGCTCTCTACAACATTATCTTTTCTAGGCTTATCTATGATAGTAACATCAAATTCCTGCAACAACAGTAACCATCTAATAATGTGTCCACCTACTATAGCCTTGTTCATCAAATATCTAATTGTAGCATAGTCTATATGTACGTAAACTTTGTAACCTATAATATAATTCCTGAATTTCTTTATTTCATATAATATAGCTAAAAATTTCTTTTCCCTTGTTGTATAATTTCTTTCCGTAGGATTTAAATTTTTTCTAAAAGAATAAATTGCATTCATGGCATCATTGTCATCTTTTTGTCCTAACACTGCTCCAATGGCCAGATTGGATGCATCAACATGTATGTGAAATGGTTCTCCCCAAATAGGTCCTTTAATGATTGGAGAAGTTTTTAAAGCTATTTTGATTGTCTCAAAAGATTTTTCACAATCTTCAGTCCATACAAACTCCTCTTATTTCTTGAGCAAGGTAAACAGTGGTGCTGCAATTTTACTAAATCCTTCTATAAATCTTTTGTAATACCCAACATGCCCTAGAAAACTTTGAACATGAGTTTGGTTCTTTGCAATCTCAATGTTCTATATGATCTCAATTTTATTGGGATCAACATTCATCCCCTCTTTTGAGATGTGATTTCCTAGAATAATGCCCTTTGTCATCATAATGGAACTTTTTTCATGATTTAGTGATAATCTGTGATCCTTACAATGTTGTAAGACCTTTTCTAAATTTTTTATTGTCTCGTCAAATGTTTTAGCATGGACTGTAAAGTGATCCACATAGATTTTGACATAGGAAGTGGTGAAATCTACAAATATAGCAAGCATTTCTTTTTGAAATGTGGTTGGTGCATTACATAGTCTGAATGGTAAGACTGTATATGCGTATGTACCCCAAGGATAGGTAAAGGTAGTTTTGTCTTGATCTTCAGGGGCTACTTGGATTTTTGTTATATCCACTAAATCCATCAAGAAAAAAGTAGTTGTTTCTTGCTAGGTTGTCCAGTACTTGGTCGATGAATGGTAATGGGAAATGGTCTTTTTTTGTGGCTTTATTCAATTCTTGATAACCTATGCAGACACGCCATTTACCATTCTTCTTTATGATAATAACTAATGTAGAAACTAGTTGACTATTAGAGATTGGGTATATGAACTCTACTTTTAGTAGTTTCTCTATTTCTTTTTTAACAATGTCACAAAGAACAGGATTGATACACCTTTGTCCTTGTCTAATTGGTCTTACATTTTTTGTTTAAATGTGATGACTACAAATTGAAGGATGGATTCCTCTCATATCAGTATAGTCCCAAGCAAATGCTTCAATGTGTTTTTCTAAGGTTTACTTCAATTATTTTTCTTGCAATGGGGATAAAGATGAATTAATATTGAGAGGTTTATCTCTAGCTACTGTAATCTCTTTGGTGTCCATTTTGGAATCAATATATTTTTCAATAAGTGTATTTAGAGGACAAGAGTGTTGTTCATGTAATGTTGTTTGGAAGTTTTTCTTCTTGATTTTTGAAGTATACTCTTGTTCTTCACATTCTTGAACATGTTCAACTATAGTAACCATGACTAACTCCACAATACCATCACCTTCTAATTCTAAATCTTCATCCACCAAAAGTTGAGTGTTTGGTTGAATTGACAGTTGTGATGGTGGATAGAGTGAGAATTCTTTCCTTTTTTGACCATTTGATATGATCATGCTTCCAGATCCACAATCAATTAAGCCAACAGTAGTAGCCAACCATGGTCTGCCTAAGATGATCGGATATCTAGAATCTTTCATTTTAGCTTTAAGAACTAAAAAGTCAACTGGATAATCTCATGTATCAATGGTAACCATGATCTCTTCTATAATACCTTCTGGCTTTGTAGTATACTGGTCAAGTAACTGTAGAATAGTTGTTGTTGGCTAAATAGTTGTCATCCCTAGCATCTCAACTGTATCAGACGTGATAACATTTATGGCAGCTCCTAAATCAATTAGGACATTGTTTACCTCCACTCCATTTATACTCAAGGTTATTGAAATACTTCCAAGATCATTATATCTCTGAGGAAGCAATCATACTAATAATACTTCAGTCAGTTTTGTCCCTACTTGTATTTTGGGAGGTAGCTTCTTCTTTCACCCTGGATTTTTCATGCAAAGGGATTTTACTAACTTGTTTATCTCTAGTATGTCCTTAATCGCTTCCAAAAATGGTATTTCAATGTTTATTTTCTTCAACTCTTGAAGAAGTTTTGAATAAACAACATTTATGTAACTCGTTTGAGAGTATTCAGGAGTGAGATTATCATCTTTCAATCTTTCAGGGTAAGGCGCCTGATTGATGTTTTTTTCTTCTTCAATCTTTTGTGTTTCTACTAAAGTTTTGATTTATTCCCCACCTTCTTGAGAATTTTCTATTGGTTTAGATTAAACAGTTCGATTTCTCAGTTGAATATCATTAGCATCATTTACATTCAAATTAGGGGGGATTCTCATCATTATGGTTATTTCTTGGATTTGCAACTAGTTGAGTTGGTAGCTGAGGTTGATTGACTTATTCAATAGTGGTATTAGGAGCATTTATCACAGGAGTTGTTTGTCCCTAGGGACATTTTTTCCCTTGATTTTACCATGGTTGGAACTGCTTATGATTTTGTTGCCATGATGGCTGATTTGACTACCACTACGACTGGTTCCATTGGGGATTCATCCATTCAGGTTGTCCCCAATATGTAGGTGGTGGTTGTGGTTGATATGGAGGGATCCATTGGTTTTGGTTTTGTCAAGGGTTTTCATTCTAGTTTGGTGTAGAACCATATTATCTTTGATTTGCATTATACCTTGTGTTTCGAGGTCTTTGGCCAACATAATTAAGCTCTTCTTCAACCACTGGTGGTTTCTTCAGATTTATTTTTATCCTAGCCAAAATATTATAGGAACTTGTTGAGTGTGTTTTCTCACAAATCTCAGAGACATCAACTTGATTGAATTGACATTCTCTTAAAAGGTGTTTCCGCCTACACTTGGAGAAATAAATAGACAATGGTTCAGTGCTTTTCTTATCTCCTTGTATGTTGAGATAAAGAAGTAAATCAGTTTTCATTTTTTCTAATTCCTCCATGACACATTAGTGGTGTGAGCCTTGTTTCTTCTAGATTTTCTAGTCCCTACCCTTGTTCTAGAGTAGTTTCTACATATCTCAACAATGTTATTTAAAGAAAGCTTGTTAATGTATCCCTTTCTCATAAGATTCAAGGACTCTCTTGATTTGTCATCAATTCCTCTTAGGAATTTTTTTTTGCTAATTTCATTATCCAGCCAATTAGTAAACCTTTGATGCACAAACTAGAACCTATCAGCATAGTCTATTAAACTTTTGTCCTCCATTTTCCTCATTTTGGAAAATTCCTCTTTCCTATACCTTACTCAACAGTAATCTTGGTACTTGTCCAAGAATTCAATTTCCATTTGCTACCAAGTTCCAATTGTTCCTGCTCCTAAACCCATGAACCATCGTAAAGTGGATTCTTTCAAAGTAGAAGGAAAGAACTTCAACTTCTCATTATCATTTGTGTAATCGTAGGTTTGGCATAAAAATTTGAACTCAAAAAGGAATTGATCAGGGTCTTCTGAAGTCTTTCCCCTAAAGGTAGGTAAAACTGAGTGTGAAATATTCTTCATAGGAGGCTCACCAAGTTGTCTTTCAAGAATTATAGGATACAAAATGGTCCTATTTACTGGGGAATGTACTGGTTGGTCACCCATTTCTTCTTTTGGAAATGGATTTCTATTTTCTTCTTGATTATCTTCTTGTTCTTCTATATGGTATTTTTGAATTTTTAGTTCCTAATCAAAATCAATATTTCTTTGAAAATCAATGTTTCATGGAAGAAACCTTCCTAGATGGTCTTTATTTCCTCTTATCCACAATTCATATCTCTCTTCCTTATCAACACTAAGGCTTCACACTAAATAGCCATATCTTTTAAATCCCTGGCAATGATGCCAAAAATGATGGGAAAGGTCATTGATGTCACAACTTGCATCATTTAGTCAATTATTTATCAAACTAGGTGTCTCTCAGAGCTATATGCGATAAGGATGGTTGTTGTAGAGTTTTGGGGAGTTTTCCTCTATAAAAAGTGACTTCGGGTATCGATTTGGCTCCTTCGGGAGCTTTCACGAGCTCTTCAAGAGCCCTAAAGAGCTGAACTACAATGACTAATTCCCAAGGATTAATTCTATCTTATTTCCTAAATTAAAATTCTTACGACTTATTTCTGACTTCATTTGACTTGATTGAGACTAATTCATGGAAAAGACCAACATTTATCTTAATTCCTAATCTAGAATTCGAAAACCAAATTTAATTCTATTTCACTTTTAAAAGAAATCTATTTTAAGACTTACTGAATAAAAAAATACTAATTTAAATAATAGAAATGAATTGAAAGGAATTAATGATTAATCTAGAAAACATAAATACTAATTCCCATGAATAGATTTCCACCAAACTTCAATTCCATCTTTCCATAATTTTTCATCATTACTTTAATAGATTATCACCAAATTGAATTCCTACTAACAATGTCTAAATTAGATTATCTTAATAAACCTTACAATGAATCTAACAAACTATTCTAAAGATGATGAACTAAACTTAAAAGCGATTTGAGCAGAATTAACTATCAAGATTTAACATCCAATAGACTGAAAATGATTTAATAAATTAACAATCCAGAATTGACATCTAACATTTTAGATTTAATATTTAATGAACAAAAATAACAAATTACTCAGTAAAATACCAACACAAGATCGATCCCTTGGTTGAGTGGGCCCTGCTCTTCCTTAGGTAAGATCTCTTAACAAAGTGATTCGAGTTAACTTCTTTCTTTCATTCAAATTAATGAAAGTGGGACATAGAACAAAGTATTGCCATCCAATTATAGACTTTTGATTGAAAATTATCTAACTCCCATCTAAAAACTGAAACATGGATATTTATAACTATCCTTATTTAATTCACAACATGGCATTAACTATCAAGATTCAAGGCATTTGAACTAAAGATTAAAATAAAACTAAAGAAGAACTAAAATAGAACTGAGAATAGACATAGGGAAATATGCCATATCGGCACTAGGAATAGAAGTTCCTTAACTGACTACAAAGAAGCCAATTTGGACTTGAGTGATTCATCATCCAAGTGGGCTGATCAATGGCGTGATTATCTTCCTTGATAAATAGGGAGTTTAACTTTATCATTAGTCTTTTAAATACCTTGTATAAAACCCTTAAGAAAAGGATAACAATTATGGCAGTAATAGATTAACACTGCATAATTATCTCATTAATATCACCATAAAGTAACACATTTAACATAAACCATTACTTCAAATATATCTACTAATTTAGCTAAACATAGAGCAAAGTAAGTAAATATAATAGTCTATAGTCTACCGATAGTCATGATAATTAACAAAAATAACAAGTATTTTAAACATAAAATGATTTAAATGAAAGTATCCCTGAGCGTCTCATCATTCTTCCCCATTTGTTATGGACCATGTCCT
>VDFB02034039.1:0-36443 GCA_007258455.2 Sequoia sempervirens | reverse complement strand
AAACTAAAGATGGAGGATTTGTTGATAGATCGAGATCTATGAGATGTTATTGATGAGAATATTTCAAGGCCTGTAGATCCTACTCAAGCTGCTCAATATGATGTTATGGATCGTAAAGCCAAGGGTCTAATCAAATTATGCTTGGAATAATCTATTTTAATCAATGTCCATGAAGAGGCCTTTGCACAAAAGCTATGAAAGAAGCTTGGTGAGATGTATCAAGCCAAATCTTTAGTGAACAATATTTTCTTGAGGAAGAAGTTGTATTCCTTGAGAATGGAAGAGGGTGGATGAATTACAGACCACTTAGAAGAATTCAATATGCTGGTGGCTCAGTTGGCATCAGTTGGTGTCAAAATGGATGAGGAAGAGAAATTTCAAATCTTGCTTTATTCTTTGCCTGATTCGTGGGATTCTCTTATTATGGCTATTGGGAGTACTTCTATTATATTGAAGACTAAAGATGTGGTGGGTTCTTTTCTTTCTAAAGAGATGAGGAGGAAGGTATCCATCAATTCCAAGGAGGCCCTGAATGTTTGTAGAAGACCTAAGGAAAAAGGCAAGAAGAATGAGAACCGTGACAAATCTAAGTCCAAGGAGAGATCTATGTCTTTTGGAAAGTCTAAAGTTATTTGCTGGAATTGCGGTAAGCTTGGACATGTTCATAAGGACTGCAAAGAAGAAAATAAGAAAAAGAAGAAATTTGATTCTGATTCTATGTCTGAGAAGGAAGATGGTGATGCATTCATTACAGCTTTGGCAACTCGTGCAAGTAATGATGCATAGTTAATTGACTCAAGTGTATCTTTCTATATGACCTTTAATAGAGATTGGTTTTCTAAATATGAAGAATTTGTTGGAGGTAAGGTGTACTTGGGTGATGATTCTTATTTAAACATTGTTGGCTATGGTAAAATTAAAATCAGGTTTCCTAATGGTAGAATACAAAGGATTAATGGTGTGTTGCATATCGCTGGTTTAGTATGAAATTGGTTATCTGTGAGCAAACTAATAGATGCAGGTGTGCAGGTAGTATTTTTTGATGTAGGATGCAAGATGGTAAGAGGTGCTATGGTGATTACTAGAGGTGTCAGATATGGCACATTGTATAAGCTTTATGCACTCATGGTTGAGTGCAATAGTACTTTTGTGAAAATCAAGTCTTTGGAAAAAATGAGGGTTTCACGTTCAGTAGATGGTCATTACTTTTGGGTACCCAAGGGTGCTCTTTCTTCTGAATCAAAGTTACTTGTAGAGAAAACTATGTTATGGCACCAGATACTTGGCCACATTAGAGAAAAGGGTCTAAGGACCTTGAAAAATAAAAACCTTGTTAAAGGTTTGTCTGATTGTAATCTTGAATTTAATTTTTGTTAGCATTGCATTTATGGAAAACAAAACCATGTTTAGTTTTACTCGAGTTCTCATAAATCTTGTGGTGTATTGGATCTTATTCACTTTGATGTGTTTGATCATGTAGATGTTCCTTCAATTGGTAAATCCATATATTATGTTTCATTTATTGATGATTATAGTAGAAGTACATGGGTATACTTTCTAAAGAGTAAATATGAAGTTTTCAATTGATATAAAGAATTTAAGGAAATGGTTGAGTTGCATATTGGAAAGAAAATAAAATGTTTAAGGATTGATAATGGTGGTGAATTTTTCTCTAATGATTTTGATAGATTATATAATGATTGTGGTATTCATAGACAAAATACAACTCCGTATTCTCCATAGCAAAATGGAGTTGTAGAAAGAATGAACAAGACACTGATGGAGAAGGCTAGGAGTATGTTGAGTGGTGCTAGTCTAGAACAAAGGTTTTGGACTGAAGTTGTTGCCACTACTTGTTACCTGATTAATAGATCTCCTACATTAGCTCTTGTTGATAAGACACCTATAGAGGCATGGTCAAGCCACAAGCCTTCATTAAGACATCTTAGAGTTTTTGGTTGCGAAGTATACGCACATGTGCCAAAGGAGGAGTATACAAAGTTGGAGAACAAGGATATGAAATGTATCTTCATTAGATATAATTATGGTGTGAAAGGATACAAGCTTTGTAATCTTGTTGTATAGAAGGTAATACATAGTAGAAGTGTTATTTTTAGAGAAACTAAGCCTTATTATGTTATAGTGCAACCGGAAGAAAGTAAATAGGAAGATGTGATTTAATTTCCTTCTAAACCTAAGAAAGTTGAATCAAGGTCCATGGATAGAAAAGAAGTTGAGGAGAGCTCATCCAACTCAGAATCTTTAGAAGAGGAGGAAGAACCTCCAACTCAGCTTGTTTGTAGGTCTACAAGGAATAGAAAATCACCTAAAAGGTATTCACCTGATGATTGGAGATGAATTTTTTCTTTGAATAATAACATGGATGAACCTAGATTGGTAGAAGAGGCATTAGGTATGAATGTTGTAGAATCTTGAAAGTTTTATATGGATGAAGAAATGATAGCTTTGAAAAAGAATGATGCATGGGATCTTGTACCATTTTCTGAAGGAAGAAAACCTGTTGGTTGCAAATGGGTATTCAAGAAAAATATTGCTTCAAATGCAGGTATTGAGAAGTGCAAGCAAGGTTGGTTACAACAGGTTACTCTCAAGTTGAGGGTGTTGATTATGGTGAGATATTTTCTCCTGTTGCAAAAATGACATCCATTATATTTTTGCTTTCTATTGTCGCTGCTTATGATTCAGAGGTTGAGCAAATGGATGTGAAAACTATTTTCCTTCATGGTGACTTGGAGGAGGATATTTATATGACACATACAAAGCACTACATGGTGAAAGGTAAAAGTAATTTAGTTTGCAAATTGAAGAAATATTTGTATGGCTTAAAACAGAGTCCTAGGATGTGGTACTAGAAATCTAATATATAAGTGTTGAGTTTGGGATTCGAGCATTCTAAATTAAATCATTGTGTTTATTATAAAACTGATGGTGATAGTTTCCTATTTATTGCATTTTATACTGATGATATGCTATTTATTGGTAGGGGGAAATGTATGATTTCAGAACTAAAATCTCAACTTGTTGCTAAATTTGAGATGAAAGATCTTGGTGCAGCTAAACACATTCTTGGGATGGAAATTAAAAGAGATAGAGTGAACAAAAAGTTGTGGCTCAGCCAAAGTAAGTATGTCAACTCAATTTTATAGAGGCTTGATATGCAAGATTGTAGACCATTGTGTGTTCCTATT
Source organism: Sequoia sempervirens (assembly GCA_007258455.2). Taxonomy (NCBI): domain Eukaryota; kingdom Viridiplantae; phylum Streptophyta; class Pinopsida; order Cupressales; family Cupressaceae; genus Sequoia; species Sequoia sempervirens. The sequence goes on along the minus strand of VDFB02034039.1, from coordinate 33,234 downwards.
TTAGTTGGAACAAAGTTATCTATTTTAGATTGTCCAACATCCCCATTAGAGATGGAAGACATGAGCAGAGTGCCTTACCAGAGTGCAGTTTGAAGTTTGATGTATGCTATGGTTTGTACTAGAACAAACATTGCCCAAACAGTGGGAGTTCTTTCCAGATATATGTCTAATCTTGGTAGATTTCATTGGGATGCAGTTAAAAGATTCTTCATATATTTGCACGGTACCTCAGATTGTTCCTTATGTTATCATAGTAATTTGACTAAAATGAGATTTCCCTTGATATTCATGGTTATATGGATTCAGACTGGGTAGGTGATGTTGATAGCAAATGATCCAATAGTGCTTATGTATTTACTTTATTTGGTGGTGCGATTAGTTGGATGAATAAGTGATAAGATGTGGTTGCTTTGTCCACTACTGAAGTAGAGTATATGGTAACCACACATGCTTGTAAAGAAGCCACTTGGCTTAAGAGATCGTGTTCAGATATTGAAATAAAACAAGGTGCAGTTACAATTTATTGCGACAGTTAGAGTGCGATATGTCTAGCCAAGAACTTGACATTTCATGCCAGGACCAAGCACATTGATGTACAGTATCATTTTGTTAGAGATATGGTCAAAGATGAAAAGGTAAAGCTGGTTAAGGTAGAAACTTTAATGAATGTTGTTGATTCTTCAACTAAACTTGTGAGTATAGAGAAGTTATTGTGTTCAAAGACTATGGGCCTCTCGACCCCTAGCAATTAAGAGATGTTGTTTATTCACCCTCTCGTTGCTTTTGCAAGGTGTTTGACAAGTGGGAGATTTGTTGGGAAAATGTGTCTTAACCTTGTAATTACATAAGTTACTATTGATACACAAGGTATTGTTCATCCAATGACGATGGGTGGTGTAGGGGGTCTCCCCCTACGAGGGGTCTGGGGGGATGATCCCCTCGGTTGGGGTCTAGGGGCAGTGCCCCTGAAAGGAAAATTTTATTTATATTTTATTATTATAAATATAGAATGTTCATCATTAGGTCTTAGATCAGACGACCAATATTTTATTAGCTTGACTTTCCCTAGAAGGAAACCCTATTTTATGAGGGCATTGTATTACAACTGTGTGTTGTGATGTATTCTAAGAGTTTGATAGCAGTTGTGTTGCCTCTAGATCTCTAGTTGGTGATACTCCAGTGAGAAGCTTGCTCTGCAAGGATATTGTAATCTTTGTGATTTCTAAAAAATATATTGGGAAGCTTTTGAAGTGTGGGGTTGTTCTCTTGAAAGGGTTTTCCCCACATAAATCAGTGTGTTGTGGTGTGCATGATATATATGTTTAAATTTTTGTAACTGTTAAAGATCTGTAAAAGTTTTGCTTTATTCTCCTCTAAAGATTAGTGTAGGAAGTTGTTTCACTACCTTAGCTTCCTTACAGTAGTATGGGTCATTAAAGTTTTTTTATTGTAGTATCTCATGTACACATCCTCTATTGATATAGAAGCTATATTGTTGTTGCTCGATGTTTTGTTTGTTCACTAATAATATACCTAATTATCTATACACCTAGGAAAGTGGGTTGCAATTGTAGAAATATCTTGAGAAAAATAAATAGTGTGGCCACTATATTTAGTTGTCCCCCCTTTGTATAGGTAACTTGAAGGACTGGGCTAACCCTTGCTATCAACATCTCTCCAACTTGAGTTAGTTTTTTCAAACATAGAGGTTGTTCACTAGGGTCCATGTTATTCCACTTGGAGAAGCGATGGCCATTTTTTTTTAAGCACATTTGTAACAAGTAGAGAACCCATGTGATTTCCTAGTTTTAATTCCTAGATATTTTTCCATGCACACTAAACATGTTGACATATTTGAAAGTATTTCTAACTTTGAACATAAGGTATTTCTACCAGTGAAAAAAAATTGAGAAAAATTTGGAGGCAGTGGATTTGGAAAAATGGATTTGGTTGAATTGTATGTTGTAATTCAAGTGCAAGTGTATGTAGGTGGGAGGGGTTAGTGGAAGAAGGGAGTGTAGATGTGGAGGATCCATCAAGGAGGATGTGTTGGTTTTTTTGTCTTCTTCTATTGATCTATCATCTTTTCTTGCATGGTAACGTGTATGTTGCAATTGATTTTTACGGGAACATTTACCTTGCAATCTTTCATTTTGCAATTCCATTAAATCCTATCTATGAATGATATTATTTAATATATATAATAACAAATGTAAGCATTGGAAATGAACACAAAAAAGTATTTCCAAGTTTTTTTGGTGTCAATTTACATAAAGGTGTTAGAGAAATAGGTTGTTTACTTGATTAATTAATTAAGTCACCTTTACTTTATTTCACTTAAGCTAAACTTAGGAATCTTTATTTTACATAATTAAATTAGTCATGTCGTCTCGTTCATTATGATCTTGACACTTGTCACATGCTAATTTAATCCTCTTCCTAGGGTTCTCACCTTTAAGGTTTTGATCTCCTTTCTTAAGGATTGATCTCTTTGTAATTATTCACTTCTCGGATATTATCTGGAGCTTTCATATCTTCTTGAAAGTCTCTTTTGTAGCTTTTTCTTGTTGAAGAATATTGCACATTCTTGTTTGCAGATCTCTTGCATAGAAGGTGTATTTGTTTTGCTATTTGATCATGTGGCTCGTGGTTTTGTGCTTGTTTCACAATTCTAACATGGTATCAGAGCGTGGATTCAGCAAACCCCTTCTCAATTTATGAAATTTTCTTTCTTCAATGAGGGTCGCAGGCTTCATATCTAAATCCCCTTTGCTTGTTTGCAAATTTTGGAGGTGGGGATTTTTTAAAGCATTTTTGTGTAAAAAGGACCTCGTTGTTGGATCTAGAGTTGTTGAGAAAGTCAAAATTGTCTTTTGTTTTGCCTAATTTCGATTCCTGACACCAAATCTACAAGGTTTTGAAGCGATTGCTCTTTTTTATGGATTCGGAGGGTAGTTGTATTTTTTGTGCATTTTGGCGCGAAACGAACATCACCATCACACTCAGAAGGCCCAAAAACCTTAAGATCACTTGTCAAATCATTGAATTCTGTGTCGGGGGTTTCTAAGGCAAATTTTTTTTGCTAAGAAGGCCGTAGGGCCTTCCCAGCATGCAGATTGAGGTAAAATTTTGTTAAAAAAAATCACAGTTTTTTAATTGTAATTTTTTAATTTTTAAACAACACAAAACTTTGAAATTTTTTTGTTTTAAATCAAATTAAAAAAAGGCAGGTTGAATTTCATTGGGAGGCATATTTTTTCCCAACCTGCAAAAAGTATTTAAAGGGTATGAAGTACCCCGTACCCTGCCATTGACAACAGTTGTATAGGTTCGTTGGTGGTGGTTGTACAACTGATCGACGACATTTCATTTTTCTGGCGGCCTTCATTTTTGGCGGTCCTTTTCCGACGAACTCAAATTCTTTACCAACACATGCATTTTTTTTCCAGACGGTCAAATTTTTTGGCATAAACTTTTAGGGGAATCTTTGGGAATATATTGTAGCCGAATTTTGCTATAGGGGATGTTTTTTGTCCTTAGTTTCTTAGCTTCTCCCTAAGTTCATCTTAAGGGGGGGTGTTAGAGTAATAGGTTGTTTACTTGATTAATTAATTAAGTCACCTTTAATTTATTTCACTTAAGCTAAACTTAGGAATCTTTATTTTGCATTATTAAATTAGTCATGTTGTCTCATTCATTATGATCTTGACACTTTTCACATGTTAATTTAATCCTCTTCCTAGGGTTCTCACTTTTAGGGTTTTGATCTCCTTTATAAAGGATTGATCTATTTGTAATTATTCACTTCTTGGATATTATCTGGATCTTTCATATCTTCTTGAAAGTCTCTTATGTAGCTTTTTCTTGTTGAAGAATATTGCACATTCTTGTTTGTAGATCTCTTGCGTAGAAGGTGTATTTGTTTGTTGTTTTATCCTGTGGCTCATGGTTTTGTGCTTGTTTCACAATTCTAACAAAAGGTGTAGCATAATTTAAAATTACATAATAGAATTGGAAATTAAATGTTGCACAAAGAAAAGAAAAAATAGATATGGAAATTCAATGTAACTAAATGTGCAACATAATTTGAAATACCATGTAAAAAATTATAGAGAATCTTAGGAAATAACATGATGTGGAAATAAAGTATGGCACATAGCAAAATAACTAAACATATTTTGATATATATGTGTGTGTGTGTGTGCGCATGCGCGCGTGTGTTTATTTAAGGTTAATCATCTTTACATATATGGACATTAAATGTACATAATATATTTAAGAAGATATGCAAATGGATATAATATTATACATGCAGAGAGTTAAATACAAAATTTGAATGTGCTTAATAGTTGTGGAAATAATGCTTTGTGTTTCATGACCAGCAACCAGAATTGTTTTAATATTGAGACCAAGTAGAAATTTGCAATCAACAACATTGTCTAAAATGTGTTTAGCAACATTAGGCTTTGCTGGTAGAAGTTGAAAATATTTTGCAACAATACCCAACAAGGCAGTTGTTGGTCCTTTAATTGTAGTAACATTAAGAAGTTCACCTGTAACATCTTGCAAGTCCATTTTGAGCATGTAGCTAAGATAACATTCATAGAGATAAGAAGAACACTTTGGGCATTTAAAAGTATTGGGGGAAATTTATAAAAAAAAATTCTTACATTTTTTGTTTTTCACCAATAGAGGGCAAGAAAGATAATAGAAGTTGTCTAAGTGGAGTTTTGTGATAGTGGTCCTTACACATACATTGTTTTTCTCAAGAAAGCTTGTATTTGCAATACATGAAATATCAATTGGATTTTGAGACATGTGGGGGGAAAGATGGATTTTTGACAGGGAAATGTAGGGTTGGGAAATCCCTATAGTGGCATACCATGTTTGTAATGTTGAGGCTTCTACCAAGTTGGGATTTATTATAATTATAGTTGGAAATATAGTATCAATAGATTTTCCACACTAGGAGGTTATATGTCCATATTTTATCAAAATAATTGGAGGGTTTGACTATAGGGACAGATAAGAGATTTTTTTCCCATTAATTCGATAATGATGGCCCCAAAGTGTAACATCAATGGTATGGCTTGACATGTATATGATTGTAGTAGTACTCTTTATTGTTTTGATGCCATCTCTTTTATGTATGGTTGATGCAAGGGAGATAGATAAAAGTATGCTAATGACATCTATAAAGGAATTTATAGGCAATGACACTAGTGAGTCTATACTCTTGATATGAAAGCTATGTGTGGGTATGGTGGAGTCTATGCACGTGGATAGATTTATGGTTGATGAGTTGTGGAGGAATATTTAAAAAGGGTTTTTTCAACTACTATATTTTGTGTTGATGACTTTAATACAACCATTTGAAATGACATAAAGACTATTAGAGTGTATAACATGTATAACTCATCAACAAGTTTATTAAAGCAAGTAACATGTATTTCGTAACCTAATTTTTCTACGAAATCAAACCCAAAAACTTTCCCATCATGGCCAATATTTTTAAACTCATGGATTGGAGTTTTTGTCAAGGCACAACCCTCAATGGACCAATGCTTATGATACGGGGTCAATTATTTAATGGGAATTGGTTTAGAAGGGGTCTTACTTTGTTTTTTGTGTTGAGCTTGTAGCTTCTTTGAGTGAAAAATTTCTAGCTTGAGAGGTGGAAAATGGGTCTTGAGATCTACTTGAGGGTATACATCATGTAGCTTGAAGGAGAGTAGTTGGAGTTCCAACTATTGATTCATTGTTTGAAATTATTTCCAAGCTATCAATTATGATAGCCTTGAAATGAAAGGAGATAAATAATTTATGATGGAGATGTAGATGCATAAATGATAAGCACAAAACAATATAAGGAAAGTGTGGACGTATGTGAATTTGTGGATATTATTGCAACTATATTATTTTAGGCAGACAATAGAACCTTTGACTAAAGCCTCTTATAAAAAAAAATTCATCAAATTTGTTAGGTTGCATAGCAGGATGTGTATGCATACCATCAGAGAGTTGTATCCGATATTTGACAATTGTAGTATGAGGTTGTTGAATGGAGTTAATAGATGTAACTTGTAAAAATAGCTCAAGACCAAGCATTCCTACAAGAATGTTGGCAATGGAATTTGTAGTTAATGTTGTCATCATGAAGTTGAAAGAGGTATCAGGTTTTGTGGGTTGGAATCATAGTAGGAAATCAATCAAATGCAAGGAAGGGTGGGAAACAACTTTATAGTATGTGGAAGAAAGTGGCCTGTGAGCAAGTTGAAAATATGATAATTAGGTATTACAAAATCTAATTTTGTCATCATGTAGTTAAAACTAAGTGGTAGAACCTTGCTTACGAGTAATTTGAGATACATGATAATTAGGTATTATAAAAAATAGTAACTGGGACAAGCATAAAATAGGTTGAGCAATAAGGTTCTTACTTTTTAGTTATATTGGTAGATCAATTTTTTGGTAGATGATTAAGACCTTTGTAATGCAAATATGAAAAATAGAATTTTGAAAAAGAAACATGTTATAAGAGGCTATTCAAAGTCAAAATAAGGATGTGGAGGATGATTCTTATAGTGTATTGTTTTGAATGTGTTAGAGGTAGTTTTCAGCAAAATACACATATAAAAAAGTAGAATTGTAAAGGCGACATATAGTAAGGAAGTAGTATTTGAGCTTTTTGGGATGGAAAAACAATGGAAAAATATGTAATAGTAAAATAATGTAAAATAAAATGTTTATGGTAAGTTCAAATTACAAGGGTTTTGTTAGTCTTTTGTTTGGCAAAGGATAACAATTTTGGTAGCCTAATTGTTAAAACATGTGCATAAAAAAAAAAAAAAACAAAATAAGATAATATTTTCTCCCACAAATGTCTGTTTATTTTTTGAAGGGTTTTTTTGTAAGCATAAATAAACATTGAAGGCCACTAATTATTCTACTAAAGATAGCAAACAAACATTTGTATTGTGTTGACTATACCTCTAAAGGTAAGGGGAAGAAGACCGCGAAAGATGAGGCTAGAGGACCGTGCACTCAAACAAGGGGGAATATTAGGAAGTCCTTTGAAGATGAAAAGAAAGAGCTCTTGGACATGGTCAATTTGGATTACAACCAGGAGATAGAGGTGGCCAACACCTTGAAAAACTTTAAATAATTGTTGTGTTTCTATTGTTTTTTCTGTTTTTGTTTTTCTGCTGTAGGGTCGTTGTTTTTTGGTTGTTGGTGATCTGTTGGTTGCTGCTTATGCTTTAGGGTTTTTATCTGTTCTATCAACATTTTGGTCTAATGTGATGCAAAGGGTTTTGGGTTCCTTCAAAGCCCACTTTTCCAATATAATCAAAACATTTGTATTGTGTGGGATCATTGTGTTTGAAAATAAATAGTTATGAAAAAACAACTAAGGTTAACAAAGGAAACTATGACATGGTATCTCCTTAAGAGAATATTTGATATCTATCTATTGATTTCCATAAAGACAATATAGTGTGAGAGTAAATAGAAAGGGATATTTGATTTGGAAGTAAAAACCATAAAGTTGAATGTAGGATTGTTTTTAAATCCATGTTGGTTGAATTATATATCATGAACTCTAATATCAAGTGTAAAATATTTTTTTAGTGTGGATTAATTTTATTTAATATTTATTGTTTCCAAGTCATTTATAGTTTACTTTATTTTATAAGAAACACATATACAATAACAAGTTAGGAGATTATGGTATACTATCTTTTTGTTTTTGCAAGTATCACATTATAACATTAAAATAATATGATATGCAACTCTTAAGGTCAAGATCAAGTACTTTAAAAGAGGATCATTTATTTATTATAGATAAAGTTTACATGGATATGTATACATAGGTTACATGGTACCAAAACAAAATCCTCTCTAGTCACTTAATATTATACACATATATACGTGTAGATGGGTTACATAGTAAGAAGTTTAAGTAAGTGATCACATATTTTGTAGGTACATCTCATATGCATGGATGATCTAGAGGGGGTTCCATCATTTTTATAGTGGTGATCATAATATGGTTCCCTAAGGAAAGTGCACATCCCCTCAAATTTAGTGCAATTGTCTTAGAATGATGACAATGTCTCTTGAATCTTTTCGATATCCAAATCTTCCACAAGAGGCATTTTTTGGTATACAAGTTTGAATTTATGTACAATTTCATGGCATCTGTTTGTGATAGTTGAAGTGAGATTTTGGACATCAATTCCAAGGCACTCTAGTTTATTTACAGATGAACATGACTCTGTTACCATGACTTATGCATCCATTAGGATGAAGGGGCTTTGCATACTTTTCAGTGTATCTTCGCTGGATAGTTGAAGGATACCACGAGTATATATATGTTTAGCCATTTCCTAACATGCGTGAATTAAAAGATTATATAAGTATCAAATAAGGAAATAGACATGGTGGGGAAACACTATCTCTCTACTTAAGTGAAATATAAGGAAATGTTAATACATGCTTGTTAAATATTAATTATGTAAATAAAAGGTCTTCATATGATAGGGATGGATAAATGAATAATAATGTATATGAGAAAATATACAAAGGGGATAAAATGAGTATACATAAGGAGAAAACCATGAGTGAAACATAACACAAACATATGCCATAATTTGTTGATATGCAATTATACTAAGACCTTCAAAAAAAAATATAATAATTAATATGAATATACTAATGTATTAGTAAGGTCATTTTTTAATCAAAATATGTGTGGTGTAGCACTTAAACAACCTTAAATACACTATAATATGCTTAAATAAAATATATAGGGAATAAATATCATAAAGAAAGAGATAATCTTAAACATTATAAAAGGAAATAAAAGAAAAGGTATTTAGAATCTATATTAGAGAGAGAAAAGTGGAAGATATTTGAGCGATACAAATACAATAATGAAGAAGATAATATGAGAATAAATAATTAACACTAAATTGTAAACCTGTTGGATATACATGAATATATGATTTTATACACATCGTTTGTAACAAGCATCTATCAAGTCTTGTCTTTAAATGAGCCATCTAATACATTGCACTCTAGGTATTGTTTACATTCTTAATGTTTTGTTTGGCAACAAGATTCTCATTATTATTACCCTTTTTGTTTAAAATTTTTAGCTTCTCTTTGTCCATTAAACTATATTGCAACCAAGCATACCACCAAGGAGAAAAAAGTGAATATACTCATGTTCAGAAGGGATGGGGAGGTTGTGCTCCTTCCACAAAAATCCATGCACCATGCACCATGCACCATACACCATAGTAAATGATAGCAGGAAGAGAGACAACTTCTAACCGCTCACCAACTTAACAATTAATATAGGGGGTACTATGATGAGTTTCTTAGGGAAAAGAAAATAGACAACAATTTCAAATAAAAGAAAGAAGAAAAGAAAGCACTAAGGAAACACCAACAAACTTACAAAATATTAATCACCATGGAGCCAAATATAAAAATTATTGCACTAAAGACTAAAATGCGTAGATGACACATTGGAAAGAAGAATACAGGGACCTTTTAATCCTTGTACAATTTGTCTATTTTACTCATTAGCCAACAATAGGTCAATTTTTTTTATAGTCTTAATTTATTGTATGGAAATTTTATTGAATAGTCTATTTAACTATTATATTAATATGGACTGTGATAGACTTTTGGTTAGTTAATTGAAAGAAAGGGTCCTTTGCTTGGCGATTCTTGCAATTTTCTCTTGTTTTCACAATAAACCTCTATAATTATATTTACAATTAAATATAAATTTCACTTAAATAAAAATGAAAGAAAATTTATTTATTTTGGTTGTGGTTAATTGAAAAACTATTAATAAGGACATTTCCTAGAACAAAAATTGGGCTTAAAGATGATTTTAGTGTGAATGTGACTTGTGAAGCAATTTTTCCTTAATCTTCTTTTGATTTTTGACTTTTATATATTTTTTGGCTTTGGGATGTGTTTGCACTTAAAGAAAAAGTTGTTCTGAAAGGTGCACAATGCACCACATGGTAGATATGCGGCTTTTTTTTATCGTCTTCCTTTTGGGAGAAAGCCATGGCACGTGTCGGCTTAGCGGGGATTTTATCTGAGCCTATTTTCATAAATCTAAGATTGCCTTCCCACTCGACACGTCATCTCTTCGCTTTGGGCAGGTTGCGCTTTAAAGGAGCAACCTCTTTTTGGAGTTTGTCAAGGCATGTTGATTTTTCCTTGTTTTCAGGCTGGAACCTTCAAGTTAGCGCTATCAATCTATGTGATTGGTCAACCAAATTTTTCCAGATTGTCTTCTAGGATCTGATTTTTTTAGATAACAATCTTTGCTAAATATCTAAATGACATAAATGAGGTAGTTGAGAATTAATGAGCAAAGATTGTCGCGACCTAACCAAAGATCTACAATCGTATTGTGAGCTATCAGATGTTGGCATCTGGCAGTATTTACTTTTGGTACGTTGGTGACGATTCTCCTTTTTTCAGCTATAAATAGGAGGTGGCGGCAAAAGGAAGGAGTTCCTTTTTTCTAGAAAAAGAAGTTCTTTTAGTTTTCCTTAGTTATAGAGACATTTTTAGAAGTTTAAATTTGGCAAAACATTGCTTTTCTCTGGCATGTTATATTGTTTTAACTCAAACTATTATCAGATTGGTATCCTACCTTTATTTTTTAAGTTCATTTGATATTAAAGTGTGAACTGTTTGGGAGAAATCTTTGAAATTGTGCATGTTATTGCCTTTGTCAAGTTCTTTCTTTATATTTTGTTCAAGAATAAAAGCATTGTGTTAAGTTTAGTTTGATAATTTGAGTAGTTGATTTCCATGTTGTAGGCTTCTATGACATAATGATAACTCACGGAAATTGGATTATGTCTGTTGAACTTCTCCATTTTCTTTAAGGGTTGCTATTTTTTCATATTATGTTGTAAAAGAAGGAAGAGTTTATGCAATTTCTGAATATTTTTCTGTTAAATTTTGGAACTTTTATGCTTGATCGGACCTTAATGAGCACTTGCAACAAGGAGATTTGAAAGACTGCACCGTGCTTGTATTAGCCTTTGTTGCTCGTTCTCTTCCCAACAATGAAGGGTTGTGGAATTTTGTGTTTATTATATCATTCATAGGAGAAGGATCAAGTTAAAATGTTGTAAAACCTTTGGCGCATCACCATTTTTATGTTTTATATTTACATTTCTTTCTATCTTTTCCCTAAACTCAAAGAAGAGTTGACTTTCTATAAAAATCTCAGAGGTATTCAGTGAGGCGCAAATTGATCCCCCAATTGCTGAATTTCTCATAAGACTGTTGGAGAGGCACAAGCTTTGATGATTAACATGACTATCTGCACATCTTAGAAGAATTGTGGAAAGTCAATTAGGGAAAGTAGTGATGATTCAAAGGAAATAATAGAAGAGTTGTGGAAGGTCAATTAGGGAAATTAGGGAAAATTTTGTACCCATTGATCCTTGCATATAATTGATATTTAAGATCACATGTTTCAATAGTTCAAGAATTGATAGTAGGTTCTCAAATTTTCTTCAATAACCTATTTTATTAGTTTATTGTTCACAAAAAACTTGAATTGGGGAGCTTTTGTGGTTGACCCAATCACCTTCTTGAAGCTGCAAGTTCAACTCCAAAAGCATTGCTTGCAAAAATTATGACTCAAAAACTATGAATTGTATAGCAAAACTAATTAGCAGAATATAGAGAGCATGTATCACATCAATCTTATACCAAGTGGAATTGCAACCATGTTCAAACAAAAAAAAGAACCCACAATGTAGAAAAAATTTGAACAATAAAACACACAAATGCTACATAGCCCTATTTCTAAATACTTTTGCCTTCACTATTTGTTTGATTGCTTGGGTAAGACTCCTTCCTTAATCACCTCCTTTCCCATTTTCATTTTTTTCCCTAAATTGATTAGTTTTCTTGGGTTAATTTTTTTCCTTGTATTAGATTTTTTCATTAATGAACACAAATTTCAGATGTAATACTGCATGGATGTAGGTATCTCATGGGATTCAATGCACAAGAGGCATGCAACGGGGGGAAAGAATAATTAATGAAGAAAGAAGCGAAAGTAAGTCCCATGTTTACCCTTTAAATATTATGTAAATGTTCCAAAGTGTTTACATGTGGAAATATCAAATGTCTCTATAATTGGATTTTTGAGTTGAAATTTCAAAGATTAGATTTTGTTTGGGGCATCTAGGTATGCGTTGGGAAGACAACCTGCAATGACAAAATTGGAAAGCAACAAGACAATTAGAAGGGTATGTGTGAGAGGAGGAAATGTGAAATGGAGAGCTCTGAGGTTGGACATAGGTAACTAATCGTGGGGTTGGACATAGGTTTTTACTAGGAAAACACATGTTGTAATTGGTTTACAATGCATCCAACAACGAGATTGTCAGGATGCAAATTCTGGTTAAGAGTGCTATTGTTCAAGTTGATGTTGCTCCTTTTTTGTATTTGGTATCAGTAGCACTACAACCGGGATATTAGCAGGAAGAAGACTCTTATTGCTGCTAAGAAAGAAACTGAGGTATGTAGGCAATAATTTGGCATATGATTATTTTTCTCAATAGAAGGAATTTTTTTTGTGAAAACTCAAATATTCTTCAAAACAATATCAATTAAAATTCATTTTGTATACATAATCCAAAGATTTTACAAGGTCTATGTCATATATTTTGCATGTTATTTAATTGGATATATTTTGCAAGGTGATGTGATTTCCCTTTTTTATGTCAAGTTCACCACTAACTATCCATTTTCTCTTTTGATGTATATAAGAATCCTCTATTGTAGATTTGTTATGGGGACTGCCTAGATTTCTATTTTAGTGGGTGGTTTTCTTTTTAAATGGGGGCTCTAGGGATGCTTGGAGATAGTTTTTTGGGGCAACAATCTTAAGGGAAATTGGTAGGTGTCAATCCAAACTCCATGACATTTTTCCAGTGTTCTCTCAACTTGTGGCAAAATGGGAGCTTTCAAAGATGGTACAAACATCCATCAAATCATAATAGAAAGGGGATTTTTGTTTGATGTTGTAGTGGAAAATGTCTTGATAAATATGTGCAAAGTGTGGAATCATACACAAGGCATGCCATGTTGGAGGCAATTTTTGTAGTATATTTCTCTTTAGTTGATCTGTTCTAGTCTAGCGGTGCTTAAGCCACTCTTCATATTAGAGGTTGTATCTTGTGTTGTTAGTGGGTGGGTATGCATGATAATTTTGTTGCTTATGGAATTGATTCCATATGAAAAAAAACTCCCCTATCGTAAGGGGTATTACCATCCAGGTGCTCAATTAAATACTATAGAATGATAGGAGCTTTACAATTTTCAAGCTATCCATTGGCTTTAAACTTGAAGTCTGCCTATAACATGATGGAAGTTAGTTTGAAAATTTCCAAGCCTCTTTACATTCCAAGCCACATCAACTTGAGGTCCTAATTTGTTTGGGGCTTCTATTTTATAGCTCCAATAATGCCATCTAGGCCTCTGTGTTTCATTTAGTTCTCTAAAGAGATTTTGTTGTTGTGCTATGTAAATGAAACTCAAACACATGTTTATATTAGGGCATCAAGGTAAATCAAGAAGATTGAGGGGGAGGAATTGTAGAAGAAATTTGGTGTTTATGCAAGGTAATTGCTTCTAGTTTGACACACAATTATTACCCTTTTCTTTGAAAATATCCAATAGAGTAAAGCAAACAAGAAGGTACAAAAGCAAATATTTAAAAACTAGTGTGGGTTGATATAAAAGGGGTTCATTAATTTGGTAAGGCCAAGCCAACCAACGATTATGGAGGATTACCTCTTTAAAGTTGGGTCAACATGTTTATGATAGGCCTATCTATTACTGTGAATTGCAACAATGTAAAGTCTGTGAATCTCTTGATTTGGACATCAAATAAATAGTTAAGATAAATTTTGATGCACTAAGCAGAGTGGAAAAACATATTTTCATGAATGTAGCATGCATTTCTATGGACAAATGCAAGAATATGACCATAAAATAGCAAAGTTTATGCTAAGAATCAGAAAAAATATTCACAAGAGGATACATAACAATGAAAGGATAAAAGAGTAGAAACAAACTTGGTTGAAAACAAAGTGTAGTAGTGCCTCTAAAGTCTAAATTAGAATTTTGTTGATCTTTGTGTCTTTAATGTTGATAAGTATTGCACATAATATCTCATACATCTGGATATAAATAATATGTAGTGGATTGACAACTAGGTGATACTGTAACAAAGAAATGTGTCGGCGAAATAACCATACAAAGGTGGCAAGGAGTAGCTAGGATGCAACCTTTGTAGGAAAGGAGTAGTTATTACTAATCAAGTTTTGTGTAAATAAAATGGTAGATCATCAGACAAGGCACCGCTAGAAGTAATGAATGTAGACACTAAAAATTGTCCTAGGCCCATGACTTCTAAATTCTCCATCATTTCCTCTTTTATCTTTGATAATTAAATAATCATTAATTATTTAATTATTTTCTAAAGTCATAAGTCTTCTATTAATTAAATTATTTTAATTATTTAATTAATTCATTTCTATCTTTATTCATCCTTGATTAATTAAATAAATTTTATTTAATTACGTCACTAATTAAGTCCCTTTCTTTCTAAAAATAAAAAAAATCTTATTTATTTAATTTTTATACCACTTTCCACTATAATTAAATATTTATTTTAATTATTTAATTATTCATTAGCCTCTTCTCTCCTAAATTAAATAAATTTTAATTTATTTAATTGGTCCACTCCCTTGAATTTTGAATTAAATCATTATTTAATTCAAAAGATTCCCTTTGTCACATTCTTCTATAATTAAATAATTATTTTAATTATTTAATTATTCATCGACACCTAGATTAAATACCCCTATTATTATTTAATTTCCTTCAGCCATCCATGTCATCCCTATCTATCCATGTTCAATTAACTCCTCTCATCCTTGATTAAATTATTTATAATTTAATCTGATCACAATCCTTATCATTTTCCCCAACCCTATTCCATGCTATATCTTTCATTCTTGGCCATTGATTATTGACATTTAATCTTAGCCCTTCATTCAAAATTGTCTTTCCTATAAAAGACCTTTTCATTGCCATTTGGAGACCACCCTACACAAGCTTATGCTACCTTGCTATCTTACTATCAAATCTATCAACATCAAGTCAAGTGCATCCATTGTCGATTAGAATCTTCAATATTTCACTTTGTCATTGTCATTAGGCCTAGATTTGCATACTCAAAATATGAGAGTATTAAGTACATTCAAGCAAAATGGAGAAGTGCAATGAAGGTGAATCAATGGTGGTATGAAGACTCTTTGGTAATATTGTTTCATGTTTTATGTCTTTATGCTTATTTGTGCTTCATTGTTTATTAGGGTTGGATTTATATGCTTTGCTTCCTAACCTTGATAATTTTAGCACTGGTTACAATGAATATACTTGCTTTCGAATTTAAAGGTTCATCTAATAGCTTTCGAGTCTTATACGTCATAGAGCTATCATAGGCAATAGAAATCCAGCGACAACATAGTCATTTTTGTTGACAATAGATGCAAAGTGGACAGGCAGGATAAGCATAATGGTCTTACATTACTTGGTTGACAATTTAAATTGTTGATGGGCCAAAGAAGTTCGATTAATCTCACATAGGGAATGACTTTGACATAATACATAGGATTTTACCCCTCTATGCAATCATCTATTATTTGCATCAATACAACTATTTATTTTGAGAAGTGTTTTCTCTATTACTTTTAGGATTTTTAGGTTCAAATCAATTGCATGTACAGTCTTGGAAGAGATTCAAAACTTGTAGTTTGGACCTAGTTATATAGCTAATTTTATTAATTGGCCTAGGCATTATAAATTAACCCAATTAAGGAATATACCATAAAGGGCATACATGCAATGACCTTTCCTATTCTCTTTCTTATTAATGCTACACATTTCAAAAAACTACACATCAAATAGGTAAAAATACACAAAGATGCTCTTTATCTTATAACATACCATGATAATAGGTCTAGTCAACATCCATTATTTCACTTTCTTGGTATAGTAGGATTGATCAACATCGAATCTAGTCAACAACTATAGTCTTTTCCTAAAATAGTTCATGGAGGATAACCTTTCTCATATAGTTGCAAATCTTTGTGGTTGCCTATAAGACTTGTAGAATGACAATAAAACTAGGAACTTAATTTATTTTAGTTTGAGCCTTGGCAGCATGAAGCCCTTTTGAATAAGGTGCCAAGTAGAACTATTTGATATGATCATTCAACTTAGTTTCCCAACTACCAAGTTTCCAGAATTGCTTATCACTATGCTTGGACTCATACCTTTTCATCCAAGGCAAGGTTACCATTGGAAGATTCATAACATTGTTCACAACCTACATGTAACTACACTTTATGTATACATAATAGATTCATAACCTACAATGAAGAGGCATTGGAGAAGCTTTTGGATGCACAAGATCATTGGTAAATATAAGGGATGTTTCTCTTCCATTCATTTCCTACATCATATTAATTCTTCATTATGACTACCCAATATTACTCATTTGCACCACTGCAAGTATGAGTGACAATATAGATACTCTATAAACATTAATGGCTTGATTAGGAAGTACCTCACATTGACAATGATGATTGGTCAAAAATAGGGGTTATGCACAATGTTGTACATTACATCAATGGTTATGTTTCTACATGGAACCTATGGAAGAAATTGAATAACTCAAACCAAATGGTCCACCACTCAATCCTTGCCAACCCTCTCTTTTTAGGAAAACCTACAATCCTCACATCTAATCTCTTCTTTGATGACATGGAGTTGATAACCTATATTCAACAACACATTATATGTAGTGAGAAAACATCCTTCTAGAAAAAAGGGTCATTTTTAGCCTATTGTCACAAAGCTCCATTTAAATTAAAAGCATTGTCTACTTTAGATGGTAATAATAGTAACTAAATAAGCTACATGCCAACTTATAAAAATGACATTAAACATCATGAATCAACTACTTTTTTATTATGTCATGCAAATATCAATTCTCTCTTACTAAACAATGCTCAAATACATTATTAAATTTAATACAAAATTAAACATCATTTGAAATCAATTACAAATTATCTTATTTTATAAATGTGTCCTTCAATATTACCATAATATTCTAATATATTATACCATATCACAACCAAAACTTCTCCCTTCTAATTCACTTGTAATTACACTGAAGATGTATCCTATTTGAGATTCACGAACCTCATCTTGTCTATGGAAGACATGGATTTTCGGACAAGAGATGCAAGACGATCATTCAAATTGTGACCATTCTTCTTTCCTTCCATTTTTCACATTTCCCGTTATCTGTGCCTCTTTCCTTACTATTTTTCACCTTTACCAGTGTCATAAACTTTACCTTTAGTGGAATTGTTCAAACTCGGCTTCATATTTTGAAAAAATGTTGCTCTAGATTCTAAAGTGACAAAGTAGTAGTTACACCACAACCATCTCTTCATCTTTCTTATTTTGCTTTCAACAAACTCTACACGCAGATAGTGTATGTAAATTTCAAGTTGAATTTCTTTAGTAAAATCCTTCTACTGTAGATCCTCAACCTGATGCCACAAACAAAAATCAAGCTTTCAAGGTTTTTCCAATTGTAAAAACCCAATCACAAGTTACAAAACAATGTAAAAGTAAATCCTCAACTCACTAAGTTTTCTCTATATACTCGATCTCTTCCTTGCAAGTAATTGCCGGCCACTTAGTAACATTAGGGAGACATAATAGGTTTCATGTATATAGTGAGAACTATAATCTTGAATATGTTACATTATTTTGGATCCATATCATTAAAATATTTGTTCAACACAATGAAAATGTTATCCAAACCATCACCAAATCCAACTACCAAGCCATATACCTTAGCAATGTGACAATTTGACATCATATTTGTTGAAGAGATATCGACTAAAACTTTTTAAGGTGAATAGATGAAATGTGTTAACCCACCCCAACGATGTCATGAGTACCTTCCTTGATTTTCTACCCAGCGTTATAAGCTTTTCCTTTAGTAGAATCTTAAGCCTCCTCAACTTTCCCTTTATTTTTTTCGTCAAAACTTTGTAAGAACAATTCAATTATCAGAAGCACTAATAGGTACCTACTACCATTACTATAGTAAAATTACTATGTAGTAAATTGAGAATCATAGCTATGCTTACCAAGTCTACCATTCACTCTTCTAAGGTATTGTCTTTCTGTAAAGCATCACCAGATAGAATTGAGTTTTGTAGCATGTGAATGTAAATTGTCCCAACCATGTGCATGCATCCCTTGCATTTTGAATTGTACTAGATTGAGTGCCGATTAACTATTTACCATCTATTGGGATAACAAACAAGGGGACCATAAAATATGCCACCCTTTGAGTTAGTTCTCAACCCTCTTCTCAACGATGGCCACCTGCCTCTACACATGCCCTTGCCATATCCTTTCATGCATGTAATTTTTTTCCACAATCCCATTACCCTTAAATTCCTCCTTTACCATGTGTCTTTAATGCTGCTCATGCCAAATCTTCTCCATGTTAGACCAAATGGACAACTTTCCATCCATCATGCCATCATAATGATGACATTTGGAAGCATGTTTCTATTATTATAAATATAAAAAATGAATTATTTAATTGAAAGATGTGCACTCAATTACCATTCACAAGTGGAGTTTCTTTTCTTTAGCTTCACGTTTTAACCTTGTATGAAAGTAGAATTTTGTTTATGTTTCTTTTCATTTTAATCCATACCATATATGAAAGTTGTTTGCTATTTGAACAGAGCCCAGTTCATTTTTGCGATCAACGGGACAAGACAATTTAAAGTGTGATGACCGTTTGATTTCTTCTCTATCATCGTTACTGTTTATTTTAGTTTTTCATTCACCAGTTTTAAAATTTTATTGACAAACTCCACCCTTTCTCATACACATAGGTAATATGTGCACAATATTATTTGTGCATAGATTTTAATAATGCTACATAAGGGAAAGGGGCCCATAGTGGGTAGGGGTCCAATGGTGGGTATAAAAGTAGACCTGAGTGGGCCCCATAGTAGGTAGATTTGATATCCAAAAAACTTACACTTAATATTCAATTGCAAAACACTTTTATCCATAAAGTACATAAACTAACAAATCATGTGATGCCACATCAGTGCACCAAGAATACATGACTTAGTGGCCCACTATTGGTCTCACCTTTTTTTTGGGCCTTTTTGGATACCTTGATAAAAAGCATGCTAATGTGGCATCATATTTGATGATGTGGCCTTGAAACCAATTTTTATAAGTAGGGGACCTGCCAAATAAGTTGTACAAATTTGGGAGTGATTTTAAATTTTCGCATAGGACTTTGAGAAGCCCAAAGTTAGGGTGGCCCACTATAGGCTCCTCTCCCTTAATAGAAACATGAAAACATGTTAAAAAATGTATAGTTGTTCGTTGAACTTTTCTACAACACTTTATAAAAAAGTGCAAATAATCTTATTTTATTAATAAGATTTGTCATATTTAGTTGTTTATTTTTAATCTTTTTATAAAAATACATTTGTTATTTTCCATAGTACTCAAAAAAAGTTTAAGGTTGTATTTTCTTATAAAATATAAAATTATTTTTCATTTAAAATAATTTACTTTGATTTAAAATAACATGTATAATTTTGTTATTAGAAGGAATTTTATCAAGTTTTTAAAAATGTAAATCTTATTTGTGACTAAAGTATAAATATAATAAATAATATATACATATTAAATGTATATATATATATATATTGTTTGGTAAATCGTTGTTAAGGGCAACACCTTGAAACCAACCACAGCCTTGCAACCTGATGGTGTCAAACTGACTTTAATCTTTCGTCCACTGGAGCAAGTTGTGGGATTCAACCTTAGACAACCCAATCATGTTCTGCAACTTAACCATTGCATCAGAGGGTCAACCATATTATGTATATTATATTATTATTTATATATTGCATAATTTATATATATAAATATAATCTAATATATTATATAGTATATAATATAATATCTAATATAAACATATAGATAATTTATATATAAATATATATATTTAAAAAGGGGTAAAAACTTTTATTAATCAACAAGAGAGGTACAAAGAAAAAGGAAAATGAAAACCCTGAAGGGGCACCAAGACATCAAGCAAGAAATCAAGAATCATTAATACAACATTTCACATCCTCAGTAACCCAACCCTCCAAATCTTGGGCAAGGTCCCTCGGTAAACTGTTCCAATTATCAACCAACCACGTCCCATTCTTCTCAGAAGCCAATTTTGCTAGCCCATTGGCCACCTTGTTCCATTCACGAGGGATATGGGAAAAGGTGATAGAATCCAATAAATCTCCAAGGTTGGCAACTTGTTTTGCTACCACCGCCAAATGCCAACTAACAGTATCAAAATGTCTTTTATTTATTAGGTCCACCACCACTTGAGAATCTGATTCACATATAATCTTTTTCCAGCTGAGAGCACATTCCCTCTGCAAGGCCGAAAGAATCGCCAACGCCTCCATGAGGTTATTGGAGTGTTTCCCCATATACTCTGAGAAAAAAAACACAACCACCCCAAAACTATCTCTGCCCACCCCACCAATACCAGCATGCCCAGGATTACCTCTTGAAGACCCATCAGTGTTGATTTTCAAGACCCCAAAAGGAGGAAGCATCCAATGCCCTCCTCTGAAGACCTTCCCTCTAGAGCACCTGCCCCGCCCGACCTTGGGCCTTCTAGTACTACCAATAGAAATCCCCAACTTCTGAATAACTTTGATATCCCCAGGATCAACTGGAACAGACAAATCACATTTAGCATGTAACGTCTCTTGTAGAGCCTTGAGAATGTGAGCCCAAACTTGGCCCACCTATAACTTCCTATCCAAAAAGATCCTTCAATTGCGCTCCAACCAAATTTGCCAAATAATTAGACTAGGACCAATAGGCCAGGCAGTGTGCAAGAATGAAGTCTTAGTCATAGAAAGCCCAGTATTTTGCCAGAACTCGCCAAGAGATGAAGGATGCCGACATGACATATTCCAAGCCCCCCACCAGAAGTGCCAAATAGTCCTAGCAAAGGGGCACTGAAAGAAAAGATGAGAGACAGTCTCTACATCTTTGAGGCACATAAAGCATAAAGACGGACCTTGGAAACCCCACTTGCAGAGGTTGTCCCAAGTCAAGCACCTACCATACACCACTAGCCAAGAGAAAAAATTGCATTTTGGCCAAGAGAATTTATTCCAAATGTTTTTCCACCAAGGAACCTCAGCACTTCCTAAAGCCTGACTGTCCAAAGCACAATACCCAGAAGCAACAGAGTACTTCCCTTTAGGATCTAAGCCCCAAGCCAACACATCCCTCTCCGGAAGCGAACAACACACTCTATCATCTAGAATGGAGGACAACTCCCTCCTATCTTCTAAAGATCCGCCCAAAGGCCATTCCTGCATATCCTTCCATTGATAAATGACAGTCTACCCCAAGACCTAAGGGGCTTTGAAATCCATCACTCTGCTCCAGCCAGCTTGAACAAAAATTATGCTTAGATTCTCCAAATGAGGATGAGAGGAGAGGATAGGTGGGAAGCCATCCCAAGAGTCAAGCCAGAAGAGTGCATCAGAACCTCTATTGCAAATCCAGAACATGCTTTGTTTAACCAGTGGAGCTCCCCTCTTGAGAGTTTCCCAGATCATAGACCCTCTTCCCAAAAGACTAAAGCGAGGAACCTCAGCGCCATCCACCTCCTCAAGATACTTGAAGGTAAGAATCTTAGCCTAGGTCTGATGCTGATGAGAACACCACCTCCAGTACAACTTAGCTTCCAATGCTTGACCATTCCAATCAGCCTACGCAACCCCAAGCCACCTTCCTGTTTCGGCCGACAAACAACTTCCCACTTAATTAGGCTCCACTTTCTCGAGAGAAGATTACTCGACCACAAAAACTGCCTACAAAGCCCCTCAAAGTCCTTAATGAAGCATGAAGGGGAAGTCATCACAAAACATCTATATATAGGTAGAGCTTGCACAACAGACTTTAAAAGAGTGACTCTGCCTGCCGTTGATAACCATCTATAGGTCCAATGACAAACCAGTCCTCAAAATTTATCAATCACCTCCTACCAAAAATACCTGGGAGGAGGGCGCACATCCAGAGGGATACCCAAATAGGTAAAGGGAAGTTTTCCCACCTGAAACCTTAATATCCTGGCAATACATTGTTGAATAAGCCTGGGGGTATTAAAGAAATAAATGCAAGACTTACTTTCATTAATGCGTTGTCTTGAGGCAGCCAGGTAGCAATCCAAAGTCTGACGAAAAGCAACCACTTTCGCCACCTTAACAACCCCCATAAAGGCTGAGTCATCCACAAACTGAAGATGGGTTTGAGGAGAAAGGGAGTTGTTCCAGATCCATCCATGTATAAGCCCAGCCGTAACTTGGGACTTAAAGAGCCTCCCCAACCCTTCCGCCATCAAAATGAACAGATAAGGGGATAAGGGATCTCCCTGTCGAAGACCTCTTGAGGCACCAAACAGCTCGGAGGATTCCCCATTTATGAGAACCGAAAAGGAAGGCGAGTTCACACAGCACATGACCCAATCGATCCACTCATTGCTAAACCCAAAGGCTCCAAGAATTTTGATCAAAAAATCTAATTTGACCCTATCATAGGCCTTTGACATGTCCAGTTTTATGAACATAGCCTTATCCCTTGAAGAGGCCATAAATGAATAGTCTCTGCCATAATCACAACTCCATCAAGAATCTGTCTACCCGCTACAAAGCCCCCTTGTTCCTCTGAGATTAGCTTATCCAACCAAGGCTTCAAGTGCTCAACAATAAGTTTTGTAATGATTTTATACACCACATTACACAAAGCAATTGGTCGAAAGAGATCAAGAGAATCAGCACCCTCACGCTTTGGAATAAGGGCAAGAAAAGTGGCATTCATAGCTCTCAACATTTGCTTGTTCCGTAGAGATTCTTGCACAACCTCTAGCAAGTCAAGCTTGATCACTTCCCAAAATTCCTGATAAAAATCGACTGGGAACCCATCAGGACCAGGAGCTTTTCCCTTTTTCAGCTGAAACACCACATCCTCTAACTCCTGCAGAGAAATCGGTTGAAGAAGAGAGGCGTTCATATCCATAGTCACCAGGGGAGGGATACAAGCCAAGATAGAGTCTTCCTCCTCAATGGCCAACGAGGTATCTTTAGAAAAGAGATTAGAGAAAAAACAAATTGCCTCATTAGAAATTTCCAAAGAGGAAGATAGAACAGATCCCTCAGAAGAGCGGAGAGAAGAGATAGTGTTACCCTGTCTTCTACCCTTTATTGAGTTATGGAAGAAAGAGGTATTCTTAACCCCTTCCTGAAGCCAATCAATACGGGCCTTCTGCTTCCAGAAAATTTCCTCACGAAGCTCCCATTCCTCAAGAACTTTGACTGCATCACCCTCTAACCTGCTCAAATCCACATCCAACCCATGCTCCCTAATCTGCCTAGTAATAGAATCCAGATGCTCTTGGGAAGCCCTTTTCTACTGGAACATGTTACCAAACTGAAACTTATTCCAATGCTTTAGTTTATACTTCACATATTGAAGCCTCTTCATAAAAGTGTACATAGCAGTCCCAAAAGCAGGTCAACCTTCAACCCACCAATTAGACACTAAGTCAAAAAGACCCTCCTCCCTAAGCCACATAATTTGGAATTTAAAATTCTGTTTCTTAGAGCCACCAGCGGGGTGAGCAGAGAACTTGATAGGCTAGTGATCTGATCCTCGCCAATCCAAGATTTCAGAGCAAGTTAACCACTTATCACTAACCTAGAAACTGGATACCAGAAACCTATCTAGTCTTTCAAAAATAGCTTCTTCTCCAAGCCTCCTATTATTCCAAGTAAATGTGCCATTTAAAGGTTTGATATCCACAAGCCGAAGCCGGGCTAGATTCTCCCTCAGAAGATCCAAGGAGGTGTCGAAACGAGGTACTCCCCCCCTTTTCTCCTCAAGAGAGACAATTGCATTGAAGTCACCTGACATGATCCAAGGTAAAAAGGGATCCAACGACCTCAAAAAATTTATATGAGACCATAAAAGAATCTTACCAGGGACATCCAAAGGAGCATAAATATTGGACAGAAAAAATCTTTCCCTAGTCTCTAAACTTTGCGCAACAAGAGAGATGGAGAATCTACTAGAAAACCACCAAAGAGGAGAGATACGCCGAGGATCCCAAAAGCAAGCAAGACCTCCAGAGCTCCCCATTGTACCCACACACTGACATAAACCCCTATTGCAGATTTTAGAAGCACTCTGCAGCATACTATCGACAGATAACTTCATCTCTTGGAGAAAAACCAAATCTGGAGAATGAGCACGAACCAAATCCCGAATAGCCTTTTGTCTAGGGGTGCTATTCATACCCCTCACATTCCATGAAAGCACAATCATCATGAAGGTTGGGTGAAAAGAGTATCCAAGGTCTTCACTGACCCAGATTCAACCAATGTCTCCCTAGCCAGCTTAACTTTTTCTTGATCCTTCTTCCTACCCACCTTTTGGGGCTTGTCAGGAGTACTCTTTTTTAGGGATTTTTGATGCACATCCAAAATATGAGAAGACGCAGAAGCTTTACTCTTTGTATAGCCTCCAGAACCCAAACCTCCAACCGAGCCTGCACCTACATCAACAGAGACCAAAGAGGCACCGGTCACCACACACGGATCCCCAAGCCCATCCTCAGGGAAGGGAACAGAAGAATCTTTTACTTCCCCAGGAGCCATCATAGGATCAAAAGACGAAGATAGAATAGCCATAGACTCAGGATTATGAGAAGTAACTGGGGCAGCTTCCACGTGCATGTCAGGAGAGACCCCCTCCTCATGAATTAAATCATTCAGCGCATCAAACTTGTTGAAAACCCCCTCCTTCTGGCGGTCCCAAAAAGTCCTCTTCATCCCTTGACCTTTATTTTGTGTCTTAACAGGTACAAACCCATCTTTATCTGGGGTCGCATCATGCATGGCTCCTTTTCCCTTCTTAGAACCTAAGTTTGATGCAACCGTCCCATTCCTCGGGTTACCCACACTAGTAGCACGTGGACACCGTTTCAGAAGATGACCATACTCTCAGCATAAACGACATCTAAATGGCAGGGATTCATAGTCCAGGGGTTGTGTCCACGAAGTAGATCCCACTATCAGATCAATAGAGTCAGGCAAGGGCTGGCTCAAGTCAATTTCCACACAGACACGAGCATAGGAGAAGATCCTCTTCTCCAACGTCTGTTGAGAGGGACCAATCAGTTTTCCCAGCACCATGGCAATAGATTGTAAGATGTCACTCCTCCAACATTCAAGCGGCAATCAAGGAAGGCGAACCCACACTAAGACCTTAGATGGCAACTCCTCCGCTGAATTAAAACTTGCATGCCATGGTTTAATAAACAACCCAACCTAATTATAAAAGTATGGACCACCTTCAAATGCCTTATTCCTATCTGAGATGCATGAGAAATCAACCAAGAAGAAATTATTCACCTCTAGCAAGATCTCAAAATCCCCCTCTGGATTCCAAGTCCTCTGAATCCAAGGTTCAAGGAAGGGTAAAGAAACCCTCATTCCCAAAAATTTACAAATTAAAACATGTTTGCTATAATACTCTAAATCATCCGCAACTGCTTCTTTTTGGATCACCACCACTGGGCGCACATGGGCTCTTTCCAAGCAGCCATTAACCTTCTGCACTCATTGATAAACCACGTTTTACAGCATCGCCCTCCTGCTCTATTTCAAATCTTACCCCAAGCCAAAAATCCCCACCCAACTACTCTTGTCTCACTTCCACTTACTAAACCCTCAAGACTACAAACCCTAATTCCACCGCTCATACAAATCAAGAGCTGAAAAGAAAGCCCTTACCACACAAAAGCCAATAAGCAAGCAAACTTCCAAATTCGCCGCATAATAAACCAAAGTCGTAATAGGGCAAGCTACTTCACCACAGACCCATCGGCAAGATTTGCAAATAACAAATCCACTCCCCACTCTCGAACGCTATCAAAACTCCACCCCACCACGACAAAAAGCTCAAGAAAATGATCCGCAGATCCAACGATGCAATGTGAAGATCGGCTACATGCACCACGACTCATCAAATGCACACTCCCCGCTGCACAGACATGGTACCAAGAATGTAACACCATTTTTCATCCCCAAATATTAATAAATTATTTAAATATGACATAATTTAAAAATAAATATAATAAATAATATACTATTATATAATATAGGGGTTGACCCCGCAGTGCAACTATTAAGTTGCAAGGGCAGTAGTTGAACTGCCTCAAGTTCGAATCCCACAGTGGTTGGTGGGATATTCATTGGTGTAGGGAGGACGAATGATCGTTGGTAAGAGGACAGGGAATGGAGGATGGTGGACGACCTGATTTGGTTGGGCAGTCAAAGGTGGTAGAAAGGTGTGGTGGAGATTGGGGTCAAAGGTGGTAGAAAGGTGTGGTGGAGATTGGGGTCAAAGGTGGTAGAAAGGTGCGGTGGAGATTGGGGTCAAAGGTGGTAGAAAGGTGTGGTGGAGATTGGTAGTTCCACAATCGTGGATGGTGTAGGTGCTCGGTTGATTGCTGGTGGAGGATGGTAGGAGGAGTAATGATGGAGGAGTGGCGACATTGAGCAGGGAGGAGGTTGGCTTGGAGAGACAACAGTAGGCGGCTGTAGGTGTCAGTGGTAGGGGACGAAAGGAGATGTGGGGGTGAAGGTAGAGCTAGAAAAAAAGAGGCAAAAGGATGTAGGAAGAGGAGTAAAAAAGGAGGAGAGGAGGAGTAAGATTAAGAAGGAGAAGTAAAAGAGAGGAGGAGAAGAAGAGGAAGAAAGGAGGAGAGGAGGAAGGGGGAGAGGAGTAAGGAGGCCGAGGGAGGAGGAAAAAGGAGGAGACTTATGGAGGAGGAGAAAGATGTTGGGGATGAGGTCCTCCAAATGTGGCCTCACTAGTTCATATCTCTAGTCAAAAGTGTTTACCAACCAAAAAAAAAATGTATAATATTATATAACATATTAGATTTATTAAATAATATATAAATAATAATATTATATAATATTATAATAATATAATAGAGCTAAAGAGCATATACTTGCAAGTTAATAAATATTAATATATTTATATATAGTTTAATATAATATATAAATGTAACAATATAAAATAAGGCCGCGTTGCTATGAAGTTCCTGCCAAATGCTGGCAGGGTGATTTTGTTCTTTGAAGTGAAGAAGAACTGACAACCATTTTAGTTTTGTTTTATTTTTTAACAATGATGAGGAAAGGTGATTTAAATGTTGTCAAATATGAAAACCCTTTGATCACTTATGTATAACTATTTTTTTGCATTTTTTGTATACATAATTATTTTCCTTTGTATGAACAGGCCTATAAATAACAAACCTTTTGTTTTGTGAACAATAATGTCTATTATTTCTATGTTAAGATTTAGTTAGGCTAAATTTTTGAGTTTAATTATGGTTATTGTTCAGTTATGGTTAAGGTCAAGGTCCAATTAAGGTTATGATTTAATTAGGGTTCAAAGTTAAGGTTAGAGTTCAATAAATGGTAAATTAGAA
The DNA here is from genome assembly GCA_007258455.2 of Sequoia sempervirens. Lineage (NCBI taxonomy): Eukaryota > Viridiplantae > Streptophyta > Pinopsida > Cupressales > Cupressaceae > Sequoia > Sequoia sempervirens. The sequence goes on along the minus strand of VDFB02034039.1, from coordinate 5,444 downwards.
TTAGCCTTAGCGTTAGGAATTTATTAGGGATAAGGTTATAATTACATTAGGGTTAGAGTTAAATAAGTTTGGTATTACAATTTAAGGAGATTTCTTTTATAATTTCTTTTTAGGTTAATTAATTAAATAAATAAAACTATTACTGTAATAAAAAGGTTAAGTAAATATGAAAAAATAAATTATATGGGAAAAGTAGGTTTTGAATGGACCCAAAACCATTTACAAACAAGTTTTAAAGGGACTTGAAACCCAAACATGGACGATCATGCTGCCAAAAGAAAAAGCAATGAGCAACCATCAACAAAACAACAATAACACTTCAAAGGATCAACAAGACAAGCCAAACCAACAACAAAACCAAGTTGAAAAAATGGTTTTGAAGGGAATCGAAAACCCAATAAAACCAAGTTTTTATAGGGACCTTGAACCCAAAGGTTTTGAAGGGGCCTTAAACCCTTTACAACTAGGTTTTGGTAGGGACCTTGAACCCTTAGACATTGCCTGCATCAGCCACGCAACAACAAACCAGTCGCTTAGGAAGACCAAAGAACTACCTGAGACAGCTAAACAACAACATAACACTTAGCAACAACACCCATCCAAGTCTCCAAGCCATTGGATGAAATAGCCAAATCATGAAAAAATAAATTATTCAAAAAACTAGAGGCCATCAACACCCCCTCTCCACCTCTATAGGAGTATTCACCATGGAAACCCAAGCTACCACTGCAGAGGAACTCCAGCCAAACCACATTCCACCTCCATAGGAATGGCCTCCACCTTAATAGAAGATACACTAGAGAAAACTCACAGAAGAAGTGTGAACAAATCACCACACCAACAACACCCGTCTCCACCTCAATAGGAGAGGTCTCCACCTCACTAGGAGACACCAATTGTAGGACACAGAAGAAATCCAACAATCTAGCAAAAAGAGCTAACATAGTAATTATGGGAACCAACAACATCAAGGTCTTCAAGATGAACAAAATAAGTAGCCCTGTCAAATCCAAACCAAGGGTGGAAATAACACCCTTAAAATCCCATGAAAGAAGAGAAACCCACAAACTAGCCAACACATTGTCCACCTCAAAAGAGGAACACCCATCAAAAGAAAGGGAAACCAAGACTCCCTTAAGCATGAAAAAAAATTAGGATAACAGAAAAAACTTGCCGAAAAAACTAACCAACAGCTTCAAAACCAAACATAGAGCAATAGCAACACCTAACTACACCAAGAACATTTGAGAGATGAGAGAACAAAGCCCATCCAAGAAGACAACCTCTAGGAAAATCCTAGACAACAAGAGAGGCACCAAAGAAAAGCCACTTGGATTCAAGAGAAGCAGGATAGGGCAAGGAAGGCCCCCAAGAAGAGACATTAGAGAGAAGGAAAGACCATGAAGAACAACCTCCAACCCTACATGCCAGTTAGGGTCTAAAACATGCCAAAAACTCTCCACAGACAACTCCACTAAAGGCAAACCAAAACCCACAACTTGCAACAAAGAGGAAGTCCCATAGAAGCACCAAAGCAAGCCATTGGGACTCAAAAGAAAAGCCCCCGAGTAGAGAGAATATAGACAAGGAAAGGAAAGCCCCCAAGTAGAGAGAATATAGAGAAGGAAAGACCATGAAGAACAACCTCCGACCTTACATGCCAGTCAAGGTCTAAAACATCTAAAAACTCTCCACAAACACCTCCACCAAAGGCAAACCAAAACCCACAACTTGCAACAAAGAGGAAGCCCCATGAAAGCACAACCCCAAAGCCACACTCAAAGAAAGCTCCCATAAAGAGATCTAGAACCCTCGAAAAGAAGGACAAGGCTAGGAGAAACCGCATGTGGAAATAGAAGAGAGAAGACAAAACCATTAAAAGAAACATCCGACCCTACATGCCAGTCAGGGTCTAAAAAATGCTAGAATCTCTCCACTATCAAACCCACTATAGGCACCCCAAAAACCCCACCCAACGCCAAAGCAAGAGCCACATAAAAGACCACTAGCAAAGGGAACAAGACAAGCAAGCCCACAAGAAGAACCGAACAAGCACCCAACCACACAACTAGCAAAGAAGAACTAGGCAAAATGCCATAGGGTGAAAGTAGTAGCTAGACCTGAAACACAACTCCCCAGTAAGAAAACGACAATAGCCAGCACCAAACCACAACTTCCCAAAAGGACGAAAGTAGCAAATAGACCCACAACAACGCATCCTAGGCCAAAGACAACAACTAGCTCCACTCCTTAGCAACCCCACATAACGACACAAACAACCAGCCTAGCCATAAACCATCTGCGTTTGCATAATCATCACCATCCTCTCCAGAATCATCCTCAAAATTCAAATCCCCTCCACTCCTCTTCCCGCTCCCTCTCCACTCCATAAATAAATTATATGTTAAGTAATAAAAAGGTTAAGTATTTAACTTTCAATTTAATGAAGATGTTATTATACAAATATTTTTTCATACATTATAATTTAAAAATTTAATGATTATCACCAATTTATGAATTTGATTGTGTACTATTTTGATTTGTTTCTAATGTCATCTAAGTGATCTCTATGTATGTAGAATTGGACTTGAATTTTGAATCTAAATTTGCAACTCACACACTTGATCTCACTAAATTACATTGTTTGAAACTTGTTTGTCTCTATGTATGTGCTCAAAATTTGATAGGGAACATGTGTTGTTTACATGGATTTGAATTTTGAAATTTAAATTTAAAGTTTTTTAGTTTCCTATTTAAAAATGTTAAATTGATGCAAACCCTTATTATTTACATCTATATTGTTTATTTTATTTTGTAGTATATTTATTTCACTTGTGTATATGTAACTTTTAATTTTACTTTTGAAAAATTTAGTATTCAATATTTTGGTAAATTTAATTTTAAAAAATTATAGATTTATTTGTTTCTTATTTTACAAATATTATATTATTAATATTTGAGATGTAAATTGGGGATGACCCCGCAGTGCAATGGTAAGTTGCAAGCAATAGTTTCACTGATGTTAGGTGTTTGAATCCCACTAATGGTTGGTGGGTCGATCGATCACTGGCTGAAGGATGGAGGATAAAGGACGAAGGAAGTTCTAGTGCTGCTGAGGGGTCAAAGTTGGAAGGTACGATGGAGAATGGTTGCCCAATGATTGAGGAGGATGTGGTGCTGCTAAGGGGTCAAAGTTGGAAGGTACGATGGAGAATGGTTTCCCAGTGATCGAGGAGGATGTGATGGCACCTGGTAGACTACTGGTGATGTTGGTAGAGAGGAACAATAGTGAAGGAGAGAGGATGGAGGAGTGGAGGTGTGGCAGAAGGCTATAGGTGACAACGATGGGGGGAGAAGGCAGGTTGTTGCATGAAGAAAGGTGGAATAACAACAAGTATGTGGGTGGTGGAGGAAAGAGTTGGAGAAGGGTTGGAGGAGAGAGAGGAGTGAGGAAGAAGTGAGGACGAGCAAGGAAGAGAGGAGCAAGGAGGAGGAGAGGAGAGGAGTGGAGATGGAGGAGAGGAGTGGAGGAGTGGAGACAGAGGAGTTGGAGGAGAGGGAGAGAGGAGGAAGAGAGGAGGTAGAGGAGTGATGGAGGAGAGGAGATGGAGGTGAGGAGAGGAGTGGAGATGAAGGAGCAAGAGTAGAGAGGAGATGGAGGAGAAATAGAGGAGAGATGGAGGAGAAGTGACGGGGATGAGGTCCCCTGAATGTGGCCTCATTGGTTCATAGCTTCAGTCAAAAGCATTCACCTATCAAAAAAAATATTTGAGATGTAAATCATTGTGAAATTTAAGATAAAATATCAAAAAAATTAAATTAATTATTAAAAAAATTGATATATAAATAATAAAAAATATACTTATATAATAAATTGAATAATATATATTTAATATTTATATTATATTATATCATATAAATATTAAAATCTAAAAAAAGAAATTTATTAACATATATATATTATAAATTTAATTAATTTTTAAATTATTATTTAATTTTTAATCTAAAAAGACAAGAAAAAATGTATAAAATATCTAGATTATGTTCTCCAAAATATTTATAATTTTAAAAAAATATTAACATTTTAATTAATTCCATATTTTTATATAATGATAATTCATTTGACAATAATAAATATGAATTTTGGTAGGCCATTTACATGGACCTTGTTCTTGAATTTCTGTATGAAGGCAAATGTAAAATATTCCATTAACTCAATAATTTCCTAGGATTTAGAATATAGCTTAACTAGGATCAAGAAAACATTTAGTGCTTTTTATTTGAGGAAGAAATTGCCCCCAATAATAGGTAAAAAATAGGAATATATTATTATGATTAAAAAATGATCAATTTGAACAATTAAAATATTTGAAGCAGGAACTAATAAAAAGATACATGATGTATTTTTTAACTTGTCTTAAAAACAATTGTTGATTTTTACACATCCTCGTTAATTCACATGTACCCTATTGTCTTCATATACATTTTTCGTTGTTCATAGTATTTTTTCGTAATTATAGATATCTTTGAGTTTATGGTGTTTCTCTCTCTCCCTCTACCATGTGTCCACCTCATTGCCTATTTTATTTACAAAAATGGCCCAAAGATTTTATATTAGTTTACATTCCATGTGTGTTATTACACTATTCTAAAGGGTTTTAGGTTGACTAATTAGCTACTTAATAAATGTTTTACCAAATAAACCTTCACTCATTTTTCATTGGAACACTTTTGTTTTTTAATTTATGTATATGATGGAGAGAACTCTCTATAAAATTTGTAGATATTGCTTTGGAGTTGATAATTGCTCATATGATTTATACCTTATCTGCCACTAACAACCACTCTTCATCTTAGATCCATACTTAAGAATCGATATTTGCTCATGTGATATATGAGATTTATGTGTTCGAGCTATCACATAACATTATATATTATTATTTTTAATTATATATAATAATATAATATATTATTTATAATATTATATAACATTATATATTATTAATATTTTTGAAACGATCACTTTTCTATTAAGATTTTTGTTGCACAAACATCATTGACTAAATAACCTACCAATTGATAGCATAAAATGTATATAAATAAATAAATAACCTACCAATTGATGGCATAAATATATATATAAAAAAAAAAAAAATTCCTGTGAGTAACTTTCCAATGACCTCAAATGCAATTACTAAGATAAGGTTGTCATGGCACTTCCAAAATTACTCTAAATTAAATTTATATATCGTATTTTCAATTATCTACCCCATTATGGGAAAGCGGAACAGATACACGATCGGTTCCGACGTGTAAAGTCCAGAAGCGAACAGGTGGCACACTCTCGGGCGAAAGACAACCGTGGATGCGTTGCAGATGGACGGCTGCCAGTCACCGGAAGTTTGAAACTTCGGGAAACTTCGGGAAGGCACGAGAGAGGTCTC
>VDFB02034038.1:0-28289 GCA_007258455.2 Sequoia sempervirens | reverse complement strand
AACCTACTACCTCTAGACATAGGTAACATACAAAACAACACTATACCATTAATACACATAACATAAGGTTACATTTCTTCTAGAACCATTGAATCAACAAAAGACATAACAACCTTTTCACAATTTACAATCTCTAGAAGACTTACATTTTCACAATAACAAATATCCCCCCAATACACCATTACAAAAGTATACGTAATTAAAACAAGCAACTCACGTAATTAAATGAACTACCATGTTAGGATTTCCTAAATCCAAATAAATCAATAACTCATTTAAAATATATCATTTAAACATAATTCCAATTTATAAATCAACAACGAATTAAACTAAATGTTTAACTTTCAGTTTCACAACTACTCATAATAATTAACTCAATTTTCTCAATTAAAATAAACAATCATTTAAAGTTAACTAATTGTGCTTGCATGAATCTAAATAAATATCCTTTTAAATAAATATACATTTAAATATATATATTATCTAATTACATAATCCAATTATACTTTTCTGATATTCATTTAAATCAATACATTTAAATATAAATTACAATAACCACCTATTGCAAAATATAAATAAGCATATATATAAATTTTCAATTACAAAATATTTTAAAACAAAATAAATATTAAAGAATCAAAATTCATTGTGAAGGATGTCAACAAACTTCATTAATTGCATAGGCTATAAACAACCATACGCTGGTAGAGTATGGGGGCTGCCTCCATAGCCAACCCCATATGTGGGGTGTGTTGTGGTAGGCAGTGCTGGCTGCTTGTGAAGGCAACGACGTTGCCTCCACAGTCGCCTCCCTATGGGGCGGCTGTGGGGGTAGTCCCGCCTCTCCGCATGAGGCTGTAAATGTTTATGACAATCTTTCAATTTAAACAAAAATACAAAGCTTCTACAAATAAGGAAATCCTCTTCTACATGCAACTTTTCCAATTTGCAAAATAATAATAATTTAAATAACCTTTTCAAATTAAATTTACAAAATGCAACAAGGAACCTGTTCTAGAAGATTTGTTGATTCAAAGTTTGATGCAGATATTTCCCTTCAATTTCCAACTTTTCTAAAGCCTCTTCCCAGAATTACCACTTTCCAGAGAACAGAAAAATAATCCAGAACCAAAAGAATGCAACAAAACTAGATCCCCAATTTTTTCAAGAGCTTCTATTTCTAAAATTTTAACAACCCAAAGAAACTTCAACCACTCCAGAATAACCTCTTCCTTTCGTGAAATAACCTCTTTTCATCAATCCCAATAATTCTCTTCGGGAATCAATTTTCAACTACCGTAGTAAATATCTTCTAACTTTCAAGTACAAAACAAATATCTTTTCTACAACAACCACATATATTTCAAAAGATCTTTTACAGATATTATACATTTGAAATTTAAATAACTTATTTATTTCAAATCAAATTTAATCTAATAATGAAATCACTTTATAACATAAATTAAATTAATTAATTTATCAACTATAAAGCCTCAACATCAATATTCTAGATTAATTAAATAACCAATCATAACATTTATAAATTGATTCTCACAAATAAACCTTGCACAATAAATAAAATAAGAAGGAAAACATGGATAAAAAATACGACCAATACATGGACTGACGACACACTGTACTAGGGTAAAGGTTTGACTAGGTAACCCGTTACTATCTCCCAATCAATATTACTATTGGTTAGTGGACACACTCAGACCTGTGAATCCAGGTGAAGTCATTGTCCTATACCTGCAAACCTACAAACAAAGCATATGTCATACATGTATCGAGATCATAAATGATACACACTGTGAAGAGAGAATCACGAAATCACAGAGCGCACACAAGCAAGTGATGTAATCCCGTCCTCTTCACCAATACAGTCACATCAAGACTGACAAAACAAAACATCAATAATCAACATACGAGCATATTCAATATTATCTCAAATAACAACTATACTAATCAGAGCATAACATAAAACAATAAGCATCCACATAGTGTATCATCTCACCAAAATATAACACCATCATCGCTCCATTGTCAGCAATTGAATGGAAATAACATAAAATATGGTCTATCAATGTATTTGAACTGTCAAAGAAAACATAGCAAATCAGATTGTTGTTACATCCTAACAAGCGCTGCCTCCCTTTTAAATTTATCCAAATTTATGCTTTCAAGATAAATATTATCTTTAGCATTTGGAAAGATAAGAATTTTATATTTTTTATTGTTTTGTAATTGATATTCATTTCTCTCTTTACACTTAATATATGATTTGCTTCAATGTGTTTATGCATATTTGGGCACTAGAACACAAGGTTGCACTTGAATTTTCTAATCTATGGGTGTTTTTAGATCATCAAGGTAATTTCCCTTATACAATTACCAATGTAGCATTTCCTAATGCCTCTTGTTCAAGTCACTTCCCTCAATGTGGGCACAAACATGGATGTAGCCAACTTGCTAGAGGAGATCATGGCTCGTAGTCATATGAATCTCATTAACCTTCTAGATGAGAAAATAATTATGCATTGCTTATGGGGGGTTTCAACCTTCTCACTTGCAATTAATCTCTTAACAACGACATGAGTGTGGTGCTTCTAGATAGCCAAATTCTAGCAAGTTTTCTCACCTAGATCTAGCAATTTCCCCTATTCATGATCAACAACTTGTAAATGAAGATCAAGAAGAGGACACTCTTATTGGTTAAAACTAGTAACTGATGTTTCTACACTTGCTAGTGTATGGGGAAAATAAAATGAATTTGTTCACCATTGATGATGTAGCTCTCACCACTTAGTGACTTTATTGTTTTTTGATATTTGGGCTTGGCCTTAATAGACTTTCATTTGCTATTCATCTTATTGTTTGAGCTTGGTCCCACTTAGACTTTGAGGTTGTGCCTTCTACCACCCACCTTTTTTGTAAGATAAGAGTCCCATATACATAAATATAATATTTAAGTTAGTATTGGATCTAGGGAATGATTTTAGAAAAATATGGTCTATTTATTTACATGATGGTTTCTATAATTATTTAGAAAAAGGTTTAAATAATTATTCTAATAACATAAAATTTTGACCTTTTTCAAACTATTATGTTAAGAGATGTTATATAGTGGAATTATGGAATCTAATTGAATTAACATGTACATAAAAATAAATGAAATTGACATATTTTAAAAGAAATAAATACAACTAAAAATAATAAAATGTAGTTGACATTATAAAATATACTAAAAATAACACATATAAATAGAAATAAATCTCAAACAAAAATCAAGAATTCAAATAAATTAAAAGAAAAGGAACACAAGGGACTAAGTCTATTTGGAGAATTTGAATTGGAGATACCACATAAATAAAGCCAATAGGTAAGCACACTCTTTTTCAAAGTTACGTAAAATAAAGAACAAATGTGAAACCCAATAAGTTTGTTTACTTATTTGGTGTGGATAACTAAGATAACATTGCATAGAGAAAATTTGCATTGGTGTTTCAATATTTTTGTTTTGATATTTTAGTCAATTATGTGATTCTATGTGTCAAAATAAGACATATTCATGAAATTGGTGATATATCTAAATAGCTCTCTAGACCTAGGCCTATTCCTTGGGCGCTCATTTGAAATGGCCTTACCTATTTATCCCATTAAGAGAATTAGAGGCTCCATATTTTGGACATAGGTTTACAACACATATCACCATTATTCCATTAATCCAACATTAGTGAAATTTCAATTCAAACAAGTTTACTTCATCATTGATGAATAAAAACACAAGAATTTATGTTCCATATAACTTATCATTTTTCATGCATTCATAAAAAGTTAGTTGTGTAATGCAAGCTTATATTATCATACACATAGCATCCATTTATTTACCTTCTAATAAATTTACTACATCTTCCTTGGCTTTGTGGTTGGGAATTTTTTTCCTTTTTCCATCTTTCAATAGTGGTCATATATAAATGGTGGAAATATTCTTGATCTTATTAAGGAAATTACATGAGATATAAACATAAATATTAGCCATAATCTTTATTTATTTTTTAATGTAAATTTTGGCTTTTGAAATAGTCAAATGTTGTGATTTGTGTATTTTCAATGCCCAAGCTAACTATAAGGGTAGTTGATTTGTGTACCCCCTTTGTATTTGCATAATTATAACAGTATGCATAAAATTTTATTTTTGAATGGTATGCTTAAGCAATTTCCAAATTTGGCCATAACATATATCTACGGTGTTGATGTGACACTTTAAAGTTTGTATATTATATTGTGAATATACCATAGAGATTCATTTACAAGGCCTAATTCTATCCAAATATTGTAAGTTAGCATGAATTTTGCATCGTTACCAATTAATAACTCTACATCAAGTTTATCATTTTGACCTCCTTTTAGTGCATTGATATTGCCTACTTTGATTGCAATGCTACATGCAACATACCATTTTATTGAATGTGTAAGTATATGAAGTCAATTGATCAAATAACAATGAAATAAAATAATTAAACTAAGTAAATGATCAATTAAAGATAATACTCCAATGAAATTTAGTAAACATGGTTGAAATGATTCAAATAATATCAAAGCAATCTAAATTCTAAACAATTGAAATAAATAACGAAAAAACCTCCAATCCCTTTGTGCATTGAGTGCAAATTTTGTGTGATATGGATGTGGATTGCTCAAATTTGCCTAATCCATGTTGTTGCAAAAGCTTGATGATGATTGATGAAGGTTGATTCACACAAAAAGCTCTCAAATTGCTCAAAGGTGAGTATTGAATTAGAGGGAGTAACTTTGCATAAGGTTGTGAATTGAATTGATATGAAAATGGCTTGGTATTTATAGATTTTTGAGATATTGATCAATGATTAGGATTTAAAATACTAATCAATGGATGAAATTGAATTGAAGATGAAGACATGGATCAAGGAATTATGTTGGAGATATTTTGAGTTGGAGGGAAGAATTTAAATTTTAAAAAAGAATATTCCATGTGGAATATTCTTTATGCAAGTTGGAGGATTGGAGGAAAATTAGCTAATTAAATAATTCATATAAATCATTTAATTGTGCAAGTTGGAAGAATTGGGAACTTTAATTAAATTGTGACCAATGTCATAGTTTGAACTAAATAGACTAGATGCATATAGATATAAACCCTATTTAATGCCCTAAGCATTAATCCCAATAAGATATTTAAAATCAATCAAACAAAGAAGCGATTAAACTAACATGCTAAAAACACGAAAGCTTGAAAAACATCTATTCTAAGACCTTGAATTTTATCCTATTGGGGGAGTGGTGTCACATTGATGTGGAATGGCAACCCTTTTTCGAATCCCTTGGATAATATGAGCCTTTTCCAATCAATTTTATTGATTAAAATCGATGGAAACTGATGCAATATGACCAAAATATGGATGCAAAATCTATATTAACATGACGAAGATGAATGCTTGATGGTAATGACACAATCTGTGCTAAATGGAGTTGAAGTTCAAAGATGAAAGCCATTTGATGCAAATTAGACTAAAATGATACAGACTAAGCTAAAATGGAAGCCATTAATGGATGCTTAAGCTACTATGATCAAAATTTAAACTAAAAATGCTAAGTATATGTTGATTATGGATGCAAGTGGGTATGAGTTTCAACAACATAAGTTTGCTATCAAAAGATGGGTCCATTTCTCCAAATAGTGATTTATTTATAGGAAAGAAAATGAAAAATCAAGGGATCAAATCGATTTGGTCAATCAATGGTCAAGATGAAAAGGAGGGTAAAACATGGATCAAGGATTCTCATCAATGGATGAGAATAAATGTTCACATGGATCAAGAAAAGATCAAGGATTGAGAATGATTCAAACAAACACACTTTGTAACAACTTTGAAAGTTTGTTACAAAGTTTGTTTGACAAAAATATTACCTTTTTGGAGCAAAATAGGAGAATAATCCTTTGGAATATTCCCTATACAAGTGGATGGGAGGGGAAATTAGCAAATTTAGTAATTAAAACTACATTTTAATGTGCAAGAAGGGGAATGATATGATATTCATTAAATTATTGATTTATTTAATGAAAAAGGGTATGGAAATATGATATTTAATTAAATAGTTTAAAGTTATTTAATTAAATAAGAGGACTTAGGGCTTTAGATTAAATATTTGTATTATTTAACTAAACAAGATGAAATGTTAGTGTGAGAGGGGGTGAATTAACCCAATTAGGTCAATTAGATTAATAGGTGAAAATGAGGCATTTGATTTAAATAACTAGGTTAATTCAATCAAAAAGGTGAAAAGAAGATGGATTCAAGATGAAACGATGTTAATATATCAGATTCAAGTGTGTATACCATTCAGGACATTTTTAAGTGTCTACATAAATAATTGAGAATTATTTAACCAAATGGGATTTATTAGCAGTTAATTAAGTAATTTAACATTATTTAATCAAAAGGGGAGAAAATGATGAATTAATCAAATAACCTTAATTGTTCGATCAATTGGAGAATAATGTGAATTTAACTAAATAATTTGAGAATTATTTAATTAAATAAAAGAATTAGGTAAAATAGGAGAGAAATGGTGTTAGTAAGCAAAATTAGGATTTGTGATATGTTGGTGTAATTAATTATTTAATTACACTTACATAAGTTTATTTAGGCATTTAATTATGTTCCTAGGTATCATTTTCTAGGTTCACATGTTTGCTTAAGATATAAGATTCTTTCTAGAAGTCATAGTTGGCTTTCCTAGAACTTATCTTGGCTAGCTTGAATGCATAATTCCTAGGTAGTTAGTTTGTTAGTTGTCTCATTTCGTAGGATTATGACATTTGTCAACATCATGTTCATTACTACATTTCAACCTTGCCTATATAAGGAAGGTCTTTGTACTCATATGTAATATACTTCATACCTCATCATTTTGATAGGTCTTAATATCAAGCAAGCTCATTTTCTTGCATACTCTCTTGTAGAAGGTTTTCATTGTTTTTGCAAGTGGTCTTGGGTATTGAACTAATCTTTAGCTCTTTCATGGTATTAGAGCCACATCTTGCAAAACCCTTCTCGGATTTGAGGGTGGAGCTATTGCTAGTGAGAGATCTAGGTTATTTTTTGTAAAGTTGAGTATGCTCTTCTCTTGCATCATATGACAACCTGGAGAATTAGAAAAACTTGAAAAAATACCAGATTTAAGGTTGTCTCTACATGTGGACTTTCATGGAAAGTCACTTTTTGCTGATGTTGGAGGAAATATAAGCTCATATTTGAGTTTACAACAGCTGAAAAAGTGAAGATCAACTTTTGTTTTGCCTAAATCTGACATTTCTAGCCAAAGTTGTGAGGGTTTGAAGATTTGCAAAATCTAGGAGTAGAAGAGCTTCTAGTGCATTTTCAGCAAAATCAGACCCTTCCATTGTCTTCAGGAGGCCCGAGAGATGAAAAATTGATATATAATACACCCTATTTTGCCTTCAGCTTAAGGATTTTTTTTTACTCAGGGTGGCCGTATGGCCTGCATGGTACGATTTCTTTTTGCAGAAAAATAATTTTAAAAAGATTATTCTGCATTTTTATTTGTATTGACATTTTATAAAAAAATTATCGAGAAAGATTTAATTGTTATTAGGCTTTATTAGTCTTTTCGGGGCTATTAAAAAATTTGTATCAGGTAAAATATATTTGTTGGCATATTTGTATTCCTGAAAATACATTTATCGACTGTCAAATCTTGTAGGCATATTATATTTCAACGAACACATTCATTGAATCTACAAGTACCAGTTTATAGGGTCTGTAAAGATTATTGTCGGTCGGATTTATTGCACAGTCATCGACGACTCCACATCATTTATCCGGCCTGAGCTTTTTGTTGAGCACTATCTTCTTATCACTAGCCGTGCTGAGCTTCCCTTGACCATGTGGCTATCATCGCAATCCTTTCTTCCGTGACCGCCATTGGGCCCTTCATCGCTTTGGTACCATCACATCCGACCCTCTTCATCTGTATCTTTTGTCAGCATTCCTTGTTTCTCTGTTGACCTATTTGTCTTCTCCACTTCCTGAGATTCCACATTCTCTCGCTGAATTCTTTCCTCTATGAGCTCAATCACATCACTCTGTCAGATTGCCTTTATTTGGTGGGTTTCTGACGACTTGTAGTGTTTGGTATCAAGGTGGGTTTCTCAAGCTGAAGGTCGTAGTCACATCCATTGGCTAGGGTCACTAGCATATGTTAGGTTGTCCAATCAACACTGCTTGCAAGGAGGCTACAATTTTTGTATATATCTACTTTTAATAGTTTTTTTTGCATATATAAAAAGTTTGTATAAAATTAAAAGTCCGACTATATTTTTTTCAGTATAAAAATTTGCATGCCACCAATTTGTAGCGCTTTTATTTTTTCCTTTGTAAAGGCAGAGATATATGCAAAGGTCCGTGTGCCAGAAAATTGTGCCGATTTAGTGATTGTTGATTGTCCCTAGTTAGTCTGCAAAGTCCCTCAAGCAGGCCTTTTTTTCATTTTTGCATAACTTTTCGCCACAATCTCCAAACTGCAAATGAGATATCAATGGAAAGCGCTCTTTGAGTACTTCACAGTGGTGCATGATTTTTTGCCATATTTTGTTGCAGTAAATTATTCACAACCAGTTAGATCACCCTTTGACCTCAAGTTTCAATCTTCGCTAGTTTCTCTACGGTGATTGAAATTCTGAAAGGTATTGAAGAGCCTGATTTGGTTTATGCACTTTTTAGATTCAACCCTACGTGTAATTTTTCTACACTCTGCAATCAAGGCGGACCCTTTTTTTCTTTTGCATCTCTGCATCTTGGCTTGGTCAAATTTGTTTTTCTCTTCTTGGGAGGTTATTTTGGGATTAAGTCTAGACTGGGTTTGATGAGGACAATATTTTGAGGCTCTAGGGGAAATTCGTCTATCTTGGAATTTGAAAATGGGGATTTTGAAAGTGAATTTTCAAATGTTATATGTAAATCTTTTTTGCACCCGTGGATAGAGGATGAAAATTAGGCGGGTTGCTTTTTGAACTTTTTGAAAATTTTCTAGGAAAAAGTTATGAGGTTTAGGGGTTTCGACTCACAGAACCGGAAAATCCATTCCTGGGATTTTCCCAAAAATTCCTTGACCCCCCAAAATCCCTAAATTTTTAGAAACCCGAAATTTCCAAAATGGTCCAAAATGGATTTTTTTTTTCAAAATGATTTTTTCCGAATGCATTTTTTTCTTCCAAAAATGGAAATTTTTCCTTGAAATTTTAAAATGTTTCCGAAAATGAAATTTAACATGTGAGCTACCAATGATGATATCTGTTTTTCAGGATTAAATAAATATTAAAAGTGGAACTTGCATATGGATTCGTGCCAAAAGGGAAATATGGAAGAGTTCAATTCAAATTTTAAAAGTGGGGCCTGCATATGAATCTGTGCCCAAACTATCTACAGCTGGAGGGAGTTTCTGGAAGACATGTGAAGCTAATTTGATCATCTGATCAAAATTTTCATTAATGACAAGCTGGCATAATATTGTTTTCTCATTGTTCCATGATGTAACTACTTTTATGCAATTGGATGATGATGTACTATGAGCTCCCAAATTAAATGTAATAGCTTGATGCTTCTAGAAGTGCAATTGCAGCCATTGGATGAATTAAATCCTGGCCATTGATTCAAAATGTAATTTTCTATAAAAGGCCAGTGCCTTCTCATTTGTAAGGGGGTAAGACTAGGTTAGAAGAGCTGGTTAGAAGCCAGAATTGGCTAAGTTAGGAGTTAGATTATGCAAGATAGTAGCTATCAAAGAGAGGAGAGAACGGAAATTTTTATGTAATGCTGGAGAAGTTAATGCAATTGGATTGTTGATTTGGCAAGCTTTGTGTTACATTTTGACAATTTACGGTTTCTTGTTCTCAATTCTCAATGTTAGATGTTAGATTTCAGTTCTTTTGCAATAATGGTAAAATGTTAATGATGTTGATCGATCTCTGGTCCATACTTTTAGCAATTTGCTGATTGTAATTTGCTGTGTAAAGTTAGTTTGGGCCTTATTTTGTGCTAAGTTCAACTATGGATGCTTGTTTACATTGCGCCAATTATTGGATATGTGAATGAATGTTCAAAGTATGAAAATCTTCAGTTTCCTTAGAAGATTGCACTGTTTCTATGGAGTTGTAGGCTTGTCCTTAATCAAACAGAGATTGGTTTCATTGGGGATCTATCCATCTACAACATTCATCATTGTTGTGATTGATCTTAGGTCTTAGTCTTAGAAATCTCTCTTAACCTTTATCTCTTTTGCTATTTATTTTGAATCTAGGTTAATTTTAGGACTGAAAGCATTACCATATTGTTGCATTTGATGAAAGTACGCTTCCAACATTGTTCATTTGTAAGGCCCCTTGTGATTACCAAAATTTTCACATTATCACTGAGTTGTTTATGCATTGTCAAGACTTGACATTAGAGACCTTGGGGTTATCTCTTGAGGCTTGCTGATAGAGATTTACCTTTCAAGAGAGATAGGATATTATATTATGTCTAAGTTGTTGCTGTGCAAAAAACATCATCAACAAACCCCAAGTGTGAGATATTCATATTTTTGCATATTTTCTTTCTGCTTCATAACTTGGACATCCTAACTCTTGGAGAAGTTTTGTTTGTGGGGGGAGTTTAGATTTGGGAGGTTTCATATCAATTTGATTAAGATATTTTCCATTTTGCACTCTTTGTACTTGTTGACCTCATGGCTAAACCAGGATTTGAAGTGTTGACTCCTCATAACTATCATACATGGAAGGTAAAAATGTAGAGATTGCTTTGGTCAAAGAGTTTGTGGCTCACTTTGAGTGATCACCAACTTGATTTTACTAGAGAATACAAATGATTTTCTCATAGGAATAAATGCGATGAAGCTATGGGTTTAATTGTAATGCATGTTTCAGATAGTTTATTCTTTCATATTGAGGAATGTACAAATCCTAAGAAGGTTTGAGATAAGTGCAAGACTCTCTTTGGTGCAGTTAGTGAGGTATGTGCCATGTAGTTGGAGGTCGAATTGACTTCACTTTCTACAGATGTATTTTCCACCATTAAAGACTACTTGGTAAAATTCAAAGCAAGAGAATCACCCATGCGGTGGAGTTGGTGGTGAGCATGGACGAAGACAAGTGTATGCAATGGTTGGATGCGCAGGTGGAGTTGACTGTATATTTCCTTTGGTAGCAAGAATTCCATCCCAGGAGCGTAGATGGAGGAACTCGCTTTGGGCTTGGAGGCGAGCAAGGTGAAGTTTGTGTGGGTTCTGCACACGCCCTCCAACGCTGCTCAGAACTCCTTCACATCTGCATTGGAATTTTTCTAGTGGGGTTGCACAGTCGCATGGTGGTCAGTAACTAGGGGTTCTTTGTCCTTGGGTGGGCCTCACAGTTGGGCATTCTGGCACACCCTGCCACCGAAAACTTTATTTCTCACTGTGGTTGAAATGTAGTTTTGGAATCTACCACCATGGGAGTTCCCCTCATCACGTGGCCACTTTATGCAAAACAACATTTCAACTGTAAGTTCATGGTAGATGTGATCCAAATAGCTCTAGAAGCACCCCGAGAATTGAGAAGAATTGGTTGGTGACCAGAGATGATGTGGAGAGAATTGTACAGTTGTTGATGATTGAAGAGAAGGGTAAAGAACTGAGCAAAAGGGTGAAAGAATTTAAGGTGGTTTCCAAGACAATGGTGGGTGAAGGTGGATCTTCTTCTAAATTTTTTGATCTATTTGTTTTAGAAATCATGGCACTGCCATAGGCTTTTCTGTAAGCGAAAAGGTTTGACGTCAATTATTCGCCAGGTGGGGCAACCCATCTATTATGGATGATGGAGAAACACGCTTGAGTACCCTCCCACACCGGATGGACTTCTAGTCTGTTGGTAACCATTATAAATAATGTGGGAAACGTCTATTCAACACTCTGGATGTATATTTATTTCTATTTATTTTTAGCCCCTCTTGATATTGCAAGGTCATGGCTAGGTTTATATGTTGGTTTTTCTGGGGAGGCCTTCTTAGTTCTTATTGGACTGCTATTTATTCTATTTGTAATTTTTTTCAGCTTTGTTCAATATAAATAAAAAGCATCTATTGAGTACTTTGGATGGGAATTTAATTTAATTTATTAGTTAATTAAATATTAAAATAAAATATTTTTATATTCTGAATTTTAAGTAAATAATTTAAATGCATTCAAATGTGTATAGAATGTTAGACAAACAATATCTATAATGAGGGTGAGAAGAGTTTAAAGTGTCAGAGTGTTTATATTTCATAGTATCAACATTTTCTAGTACTATTGATCAATGTGCTAGTACTTTATAATTTTGGATTGGTTAACACACTAGTATTTTAAGTTGGGAGAGTCTTTAACCATAAAGTATTGGCATGTTAGTTACAATGATGTAGGTAGGTGTATTAAAAATTTGTTCGATCAATTTAATAAATAGTTATAATATATTATTAACTAGATTACTAAATAATTATTTACATGTAATTTTGAAACTGAAGGGCTTACAATTACTATCTTCAAAAAATAAAGATAAATAAATGTTTTGAGATGCACTTAGTTGAGGTAGATGAGAGCTAACATACTTAGAAATTTGTTTTAATGTCATTACATTTTTCCTTGAATTAAGATTTTTTATTTTTTTAATTTGAAGATAATTTTTAAGGTATTATATTAATAACATTATAATATTATATATATTTATAATGTGGTTTCGATAAGGTGGTCAAATTTTTATTTTTAGTAAAATAGTTCTTTAAAATTAACTCAGAGGTTTAGGTTTACTCTCAATTTGTGGTAAGGGCCTAACACCTTGTGTTAAATGGATTATTAGGGCCTTTGAAGTTGAGACAACCTAGAAAGTTCTCATTCAACATTGTATTTCGTCTAGAGTGCCATTTGAGCATTCAACTTGAAGTGGCCTTGGGTTCCATACTCTCCTTACTATGAAAGAACCCATCTAGATAAAAAAACATATGTTTTTAAAAATATCTAGAAGGTTTGGGAATCCATTAAGCTCTAACTTTTGTGAGCTAGCAATGGTTTATGCAATGGTTTTTCTATGAATCAAAATTCTATCTAGTGGTCATTGATTCTCTCATTTCAAGATTGAACTTTGGTTAAAACTCTTTGAATTCAATCTATGAATTTTTATAATACAAGAGTCAAAATGTTGCCAAATGTTTTGACCATAGTCACCAAGAAGTTTCTATCTTGGCTTGAGGTCAAGCTAAAATTCTTATTCTCCAACTAGGATCATGAAACATACTAGATAATTATTGATGTCATTCCTCCCCACATGGCTCAAAAAATTAGGGTTAGGTGTTTCAAGTCTTGGTGGAAGGATTGAAAATGGTATCCTCATAACTATAAACATTGCAAAGGATATTTGTGGCCTACATCTCTTCCCATGGTGGCTCAATTAAATCACCATTAGAACCTTCAATCTTCTCTAGGAACACAACACCATAGATTCCAAATTGCATGGTATGTTATTCTTGAACCCAAGCTTGCTCATTTTGCTTGGTGTATTATTTATCAAGGCATCTTCTTAGACCCAAATTTCTCATCTAGGATTTATCACTCCCTATAATCCATTATGTGGACAACTTGAGACTCTTAAGTGTCTTTTTTTGGTTCTACACTAAAGCCTGAAAGCTTGGAATTGTATTCGTGAACTTCTTCAATCCATTAAAGCCTAACCCATTTTAATAATGCATGATTTTCCTAGGAAATTAGCCCTACCTCCCTTCTAAATTTACCATGCTTTCAAGATAGAGATTATTTTTAGCATTTGGAAAATATAAATTTTACATTTTTTTATTGTTTTTTAATTGATATTCATTTCTCTCTTTACACTTAATCTATGATTTGTTTCAATGTGCTTATGCATATTCGGGCACAAGAACACAAGGTTGTACTTGAATTTTCTAATGCATGGGTGTTTTTTAGATCATCAAGGTATTTTCCCTTGTATAATTATCAATATATCACTCCTAATGTCTCTCATTTGGGTCACTTCCCTCAATGTGGGCACAAACATGGATGTAGCCAAATTGCTAGCAGAGATCATGGCTCCTAGTCATGTGGCTCTTACTAAACTTCTAGATGAGAAAATAATTATGCTACTTATGGGTGGTTTCAACCTTCACTTGCAATTAATCTCTTCATAGCTACATGAGTTTGATGCTTCTAGCTATCCAAGTTATGGCAAGTTTTCTCACCTAGATCTAGCAATTTCCCCTACTCATGATCAACAACTTGTAAATCAAGATCAAGAAGAGGACACTTTTATTGGTTAAAACTAGTAACTGATGTTTCTACACTTGCTAGTGTATAGGGAAAATAAAATGAATCCCTTGATGGTGTAGTTCTCACCGCTTAGTGACTTTATTGTTTCTTGATATTTGGGATTAGCTTTGCTAGGCTTTCCTTTGGTATTCATCTTATTTTTAGGCCCCCCTTAGACTTTGAGGGTGTGTCTTCTACCATCCACCATTTTTGTAAGATAAGAGTCTCATATACTTAAATATAATATTTAATTTAGAATTGGAGCTAGGGAATGATTTTAGAAAAATATGGTCCATTTATTTACATGATGTTTTCTATAGTTATTTAGAAAAAAGGTTTTTAATTATTCTAATAACATGAAATTTAAACCTTTTTCAAATGATCATGTTAAGAGATGTTTGTTGGGAAAATGTGTCTCAACCTTGCAATTATATATGGTTTATTGTTGATAGGATGTATATATATCCTAGTTACATCGATAGGTGTATGCAATGGAAGCAAAGAGAAAAATGTGAGTGAGTTAACTTTTTCAAGAAACTCTTGAAATGGATGACATACATTAAATAATGATATATTGTAAATCTGGACTGTTCTTTATTAGGTTTTGGATCTAATGGCAGATATTTTGTTGGTCTATCTTTCCCTATAATGTAACTCTATTTTATGAGGGTGTTATATTACGACTGCGGTAGAGAGACAATGAAGTATTTTGAGAGTCTGATAGCGGTCGTGTTGTCTCTTTATCTTTGAGTGGCGATACTCTTGTGAGAAGATTGCTTTGCAAATATATTGTAATCTTTGTGATTGCTGAATAATTAATACATTGGGTGACTTTTGGAGTTTGTGGTTTTTCTCCCAAGAGGGTTTTCCCCATGTAAATAATTGTGTTGTGGTATGCATGATATTTATATTATTTTATTTAAGTTTTTGTAACTGTTAAATATATATAAAGTTTTACATTATTCTCCTCTCAAGATTAGTGTAGGAAGTTGTTTCGCTACCTTAGCTTCCTTACAAGTGGTATCAGAGCTTGATCACCTTAAGTTTCAGTTGTGGGTTGTTGGGTTTTTTGAACTAATCCAGATTTGAGTGGGAGCTTGTGCAGAAGACACTTTGTGATCTTGTTGCAAGAATTTTCATATGGAAAGTTCATTAGGGAGAATGGAGGTGGATAAATTTTATGGAAATAATTTTGAGATGTGGAAGCTAAAGATGGAGGATTTGTTGATAGATCGAGATCTATGGGATGTTGTTGATAAGAATATTTTAAGGCCTGCAAATCATACTTAGGTTGCTCAATATGATGTTATGGACCGTAAAGCCAAGGGTCTAATCAGATTGTGCTTAGAAGACTCTATTTTATTTAATGTCCATGAGGAGACCTCTGCATAAAAACTATGGAAGAATCTTTGTGAGATGTATCAAGCCAAATCTTTAGTGAACAATATTTTATTGAGGAAGAAGTGTTATTCCTTGAGAATGGAAGAGGGTGGATGAATTACAGATCACCTAGAAGCATTCAATATGTTGGTGGCTCAATTGACATCAATTGGTGTCAAAATGGATGAGGAGGAAAAATTTCAGATTCTGCTTTGTTCTTTTCCTGATTCACGGGATTATCTTGTTATGGCTATTGGAAGCACTTCTATTATTTTGAAGACTAAAGATGTGGTGGGTTCTTTGCTTTATGAAGAGATGAGGATGAAGGTATCCATCACTGAAAAGGATGCCCTAAATGTTCATGTAAGACCTAAGGAAAAAGGAAAGAAAAATGAGAAGCATGACAAATCCAAGTCCAGGGGGAGATCTAAATCTCTTGGAAAGTCCAAAGTTATTTTATGGAACTATGGTAAGCTTGTACACGTTTGTAAGGAATGCAAAGAAGAAAAGAAGAAGAAAAAGAAGAAATTTGATTATGATTCTGAGTCTGAGAAGGAAGATGGTGACAAATTCATTGCATCTTTGGCAACTCATGTAGGTAATGTTGCATGGTTAATTGACTCAGGTGTTGCATATTTCCATATGACCTTTAATAGAGATTGGTTTTTTGAATATGAAGAATTTGTTGGAGGTAAGGTGTACTTGGGTGATGATTCTCATTTAGAAATTGTTGGTTGTGGTAAAGTTAAAATTGGATTTCTTTATGGTAGAATAAAAAGGATTAATGGTGTGTTGCATATCCTTGGATTAGCACAAAATTTGTTATTTGTGAGCAAACTAATAGATGTGGGTGTTTAGGAGGTTTTTTATGATGCAGGATGCAAGATGTTCAGAGGTGCTATGGTGATTGCTAGAGGTGTCAGATATGGCACATTGTATAAGCTTGATGCATGCACTATTGAGTTCAATAGTACTTATGTGAAAAGAAAGTATGTGGAAGAAGTGATGGTTTCACCTTCAATAGATGGTCATGGATTGTGGGTACCCAAGGGTGCTCTTTCCTTTGAAACAAAGTTACCTACATAGAAAACTATGTTATGACACTGTAGACTTGGCCACATTAGAGAAAAGTGTCTAAGGACCTTGAAAAATAAAAACCTTGTTGAAGGTTTATTTGATTGTAATCTTGAATTTGATTTTTATGAGCATTGCATTTATGGAAAATAAAACCATGTTCAGTTTTACTTGAGTTCTCATAAATCTTGTGGTGTATTAGATCTTATTCATTTTGATGTGTTTGGTCCTATAGATGTTCCTTCGATTGGTAAATCCACATATTATGTTTTATAGTATAAGGACATGGGTATATTTTCTAAAGAGTAAATATTAAGTTTTCAGTCAATTTAAAAAATTTAAAGAAATGGTTGAGTTACAGATTGGAAAGAAAATAAAATTTTAAAGGACTGATAATGGCAGTGAATTTTTTTGTAATGATTTTGATAGATTTTGTAAAGATTGTGGTATTCATAGACAAAAGACAACTCTGTATTCTCCACAACATAATGGAGTTGTAGAAAGAATGAATAGGACACTTATGGAGAAGGCTAGGAGTATGTTGAGTGGTGCTGGCCTAGAAAAAAAGTTATGGGATGAAGTTGTTGCCACTTCCTGTTACCTAATTGATAGGTCTCCTACATCAACTCTTGTTGGTAAGACACCTATAGAGGCATTGTCAGGTCACAAGCCTTCATTAAGACATCTTAGAGTTTTTGGTTGTGAGGCATATGCACATGTGCCAAAGGAGAAGCGAACAAAGTTGGAGAACAATGTCGTGAAATGTATCTTCATCAGATATAGTTATGGCGTAAAAGGATACAAGCTTTGGGATCCTATTGCACAAAAGGTAATACATAGTAGATGTTATTTTTAGAGAAACTAAGCCTTCTTCTGTTACATTTCAGCCAAAACAAAGTAAATAGGAAGATTTGATTCAATTTCTTTCTACACTTGAGAAAGTTGAATTGAGGCCCAAGGATAGAGAAGAAGTTGAGGAGAGCTCATATAGCTTTGGATCTTTAGAAGAGGAAGACGAACCTCCAACTCAACTTTTTCGTAGGTCCACAAGACATAGACAACCACCTAAAAGGTATTGACCTGATGAGTGGAGTTGTATTTTTGCTTTGAATACTAACATGGATGAACCCAGATCTGTAGAAGAGGCACTAGGTATGAATGATGCAGAATCCTAGAATAATTCTATGGATGAAGAAATGGCATCTTTGAAAAAGAATGATACATTGGATCTTGTACCATTGCCTGCAGGACAAAAACCTGTTGATTGCAAATAGGGGTTCAAGAAAAATATTGGTTCAGATGGAGGTATTGAGAAGTACAAAGCAAGGTTGGTTGCAAAGGGTTACTCTCAAGTTGAGGGTGTTGATTATGGTGAGATATTTTCTCGTGTTGCAAAAATGACATCCATTATATTTTTGCTCTTTATTGTTGCTGCTTATGATTTAGAGGTTGAGAAAATGGATGTGAAAAATGCTTTCCTTCATGGTGATTTGGAGGAGGATATTTATATGACATAGCCAGAACACTACGTGGTAAAAGGTAAAAGTAAATTGGTTTGCAAATTGAAGAAATATTTGTATGGCTTAAAACAAAGTCCTAGGATGTGGTACCAAAAATTTGATACATATGTGTTGAGTTTTGGATTTGAGCATTCTAAATCAAATCATTGTGTTTATTATAAAACTGATGGTGATTGTTTCCTCTTTATTACATTATATTTTGATGATATGTTATTTATTGGTAGAGGGAAAGGCATGATTTCAGAACTGAAATCTCAACTTGATGTTAAATTTGAAATGAAAGATCTTGGTGCAGCTAAACACATACTTGGGATGAAAATTAAAAGAAATAAAGTGAACATAAATCTATGGCTTTCCCAAAGTAAGTATGTCAACTCAATTTTATAGAGGTTTGATATGCAGGATTGTAGACCATTGTGTGTTCCTATTTTAGTTGGAACAAAGTTATCTATGTCAAATTGTCCAACATCTCCATCAAAGATGGAAGACATGAGAAAAGTGCCTTACTAAAGTGTAGTTGAAATTTTGATGTATGCTATGGTTTTTACTAGACCAAACATTGCTAAGTAGTGGGAGTTCTTTCTAGATATATGTATAATCCTGGTAGAGTTCATTGGGATGTAGTTAAAAGAGTCTTCAAATATTTGCGAGGTTCCTTAGATTATTCCTTGTGTTATCATAGTAATATGATTGAAGATGAGATTTCCCATGATATTCATGGTTATGTGGATTCAGACTAGGTAGGTGATGTTGATAGCACAAAATCCACTAGTGCTTATGTGTTTACTTTATTTGGTGGTGCAATTAGCTAGATGAGTAAGTGACAGGCTATGGTTTCTTTATCCACTATGAAGCAAAGCATATGGAAACTACTAATGCTTGTAAAGAAGCCATTTGGATTAAGAGACTGTGTTCAAATATTGGAATAAAACAAGGTGTAGTGACAATTTATTGTGATAGTAAGAGTGCGATATGTCTAACCAAGAACCTGACATTTCATGCCAGGACCAAGCACATTAATGTACATTATCATTTTGTTAGAGATTTGGTCAAAGATGGCAAGGTGAATCTAGTTAAGATAGAGACTTTGATGAATGTTGTTGATTCTTTAACTAGGCCTATGAGCACAAAGAAGTTCAAATGGTGTTCAGAGACTATGGGCCTTTCAGCCCCTAACAATTAAAGAAACAATGTCTACACCCTCATGTTGCTCTTGCAAGGTTTTCGACAAGCGAGAGATTTGTTAGGAAAATGTGTCTCAACCTTGCAATTATATACGGTTTATTGTTGATAAGATGATATATATTTATATATATTTCCTAGTTACATCGATAGGTGTATACAATGGTAACAAAGAGAAAAATGTGAGTGTGTTAAATTTTTCAAGATGTAATGATGGAAAAAATCCCCCCTCTAACATGGCCTTAATTTAGTGTGGCAATATGTCTAACATATTGACATTAGGTCTTGGGCCCTTGTGGACTAAATGAGCTTATTGATGCCTTATTTGGAGTGTTGTAAAGTGTTGTAACACACTTTCACACTTTTCTAGGGTTTTATTAAACAATTGAGCTTCTTTATGCTTTAATTGGCCTTATTTTGCATCCACAAGACTCATTTAATGCATCTTTTTGGAAACAATCCTGACACAAATCAACATACAATCATAATGTAGGTGTTTTCAAGTTGTGTGTCCTAGATTTAGTGATCTGGGGCTCATATGCCACCTTGGGCGTATGAGTCCCACCTAGGTTTTTGGGTACCGATCCTAGTTTCACACCTTTCCAAGCATTTTTGAAAATTGTCCCATAAATTATGCCTAATGGGACTCATTCACCATCTTGGGCATATGAGTCCCGTGTGGCAAAAAATGAAATTTAATTCAAATTTTTGGTAGAATTTTATCCTCCTAGATATGATGTCGGCTTGTAGTGTTGTAATTTCAGGAATTCTTGCATAACTAAGTATAAATACAAGTTTCTTTCACTCATTTTACACCTAGCAAGTTGAATAAGCATTCATATAGAAAATTTGAGTTCACAAGAGCATTCAAGAGTATTCAAGGGAAAATTATCAAGTATTTTAGAGCATTCTTCAAGCATCAAGCATCATGTCAAAGTCTTCATGTATCATGTTTGTTTTGGAGCTAACAATTGTGATGTAGGGTTTCATGTTCAAGGTAGCATTCCATTCAAGATCTATCACATTCAAGCAATAGTCAAGATCTACATCCATTGGAGCCACCTCATAGATATTTGCAACACTTCATTACTAGGGCTTGTTGAGTTACAACATCATATTTTGTTCATTCATCATTCTCCATTCCTATTTCATTTTATTTCAAGGTTTGATTACTAAAAAAAGGTTTGACCAAGGAAAACCCCTTTCCAGTAACAAAACAACATTTCCCCCTCTCTTTAGTGTGTAATTTGTAGGTTTAGATTGAAGATACATTGAAGAAAAAGTTTGAAAAAAGTTGTCAAAGTTGTCACCTTGCATTGGAGATACTTGGAGGACTTCTACAAGTTGCAAATTAGGGTTTTGGATCCAAAAATCAATTGGGAAGCACAAAGCATACCTTGAAGACCAGATTCATAATTTGAAGCTTTAGAAAACCCTATCTGGACTAATTCGCTAGTTATGGCATATGAGTCCCAGTTTAGGTCAATTTTCATATTTTTACAGATTCAGATACCCATTTGCTAGATTTTTGTTTTTGCATAGAAACCCAGATCTAGGATTGATTTGCCTAGCCTGGCGTATGAGTCCTAGTCATCATTAAGGTCAAAATTTCCAGCATTTTAGAGCTCCATCTAGTCATCTTCAGATTCTTAGGTGCACACATTTCATCTTGTAGCTTTTTGTTATGATTTTCATGCATTTCCAGGTCATTTAGTTAAAGTTTGCATCATATTAGGGTATAGCATTTCATCTTGTGTGGCATTTGTCTTTCCAATACCTAGCTTGGTGGTGAACCACTCATTAGTTTACAATCAGTCCCTAGGACAACCCTATTGCAAGATCTCTTTCTCCTTTGCATTGAGATCTCTAGGGTTATCCTTGAATGAAATAATTGGAAAGTGGGTGTGCTCTATGTCCTAAACCATACGAAAGCATCCTAACCCCTTTTTCCATCATTTCATAGGAAACTCTTGAAATGCCCGACATATAGTAAATAATGATATATTGTAAATATGGACCGTTCATTATTAGTTTTTAGATCTAATGGCAGATATTTTGTTGGCCTATCTTTCCCTAGAATGTAACTCTATTTTATGAGGATGTTATATTACAACTATGGTAGAGAGACGGTGATGTATTTTGAGAGTCTGATAACGGTTAGTTTGTCTCTTGATCTTTGAGTGGTGATACTCCTATGAGAAGCTTGCTCTACAAGTATATTGTAATCTTTGTGATTGTTGAATAATATATTGGGAAACTTTTGGAGTGTGGGGTTTTTCTCCCGAAAGGGTTTTTCCCACGTAAATCATTGTGCCATGGTATGCATGATATTTATATTATTTCTATTTAAGTTTTTGTAATTGTTAAAGATCTATAAAGTTTTGGATTATTCTCCTCTCAAGATTACTGTAGGAAGTTGTTCCACTACCTTAGCTTCCTTACAATGTTCTACAGTAGAATTATGTAATCTCATTGAATTAACATGTACATAAAAATAAATAAAATAAATATATTTTAAAAGAGACAAATACAACTAAAATAATAAAATTTAGCTGACATTATAAAATATACTAAAAATAACACATATAAATAGAAATAAATCTCAAACAACAATCAACAAATGAAATCAAATAAATTAAAAGAAAAGGAACACAAGGGACTAAGTCTATTTGGAGAATTTGAATTGGAGATACCACATAAATAAATCCAATAGGTAAGCACACTCTTTTCAAAGTTAAGTAAAAGAAAGAACCAAATGTGTGTAACGTAGAAAATTGTATACCTTTATGTAATTTCACACTTCAAGTTTGCATCCCCTTAATTAATTGGACTTAATTAAGCTTCTAATTGCCCAAATTATTCATTCCAAAGCCTTATTATTCCCATCTTTCGAAAGAGAAGGCTACATTAAATAATTGACAACATTAATTTAAACACCTTTGAAATTGTGTGTCATGGATTTAGGTCCTAGGACCCATTCATCCAAGCGCTTTAAGTCTTAGGACCCAATTTTTAATATGTATTTGGTGGCATTTTAATGATTCAAATTCAAGTTTCAAGTTTCCGCTTTTGGAATCTAATTTTTGGGAAATTAGATAAACACCTATAAATACATAGTTATTTTATCGATTCAAAGCTAACTAGCAAGAAGACTTTAAGAGATCAATCCTAAGAGAAAATATTATTGTCAAGATCATTGAAGAAAAAATTTATCAATCATCTAGACATCAACAATCAAGATCATATCATCATGTCAAAGTTCATGTGTGTTGATGTCATTTTTTGGAGCTAACATTGTGATGTAGGTTTCAAGCATTCAAGCATTCAAGCATCAATCAATCAAGCCAATTCATGCAAGATCCAAGCCTTAGAGTGATGTGTTTGACTTCAGCCCTCTAACGGAAACCGTTAAGGGTTTGGTGAGTTGTAACAAGCTTTGTTCATTCACCATTTCCTTCCATTTGTCATTTTTTCATTATTAAGGTTTAATTACCAAACTGGGTTTGACCAAGGAAAACCCCTATTCACACAAAAACAAACATTTTTTATTTTCTCTTTATGTATGTGAAAGTTTACAGGTGAAGAAGGACTAACAATAGGTGAAAAGACCAATTTTTCATTGTTGCATTCATTGCTATCCGGTTACCAAAACTCATATGCATAATTTATTTCTGGTTGTCTTATAGTGAAACCTGATGGAACCTTAATTCTCATTGTCCCATCTTAAACCCTTGTTGCATTTAGGAGGGTTTTAGTATTTATTTCCTTAAATTCAATTGAGTGTTCTATTTGGTTGTTGACCCCCTATTGCCTGCTGTCGGTCACTATTTTAAATACTTTCTATTAGGCAACCAGTTTCCTCATCATGAGTTTAGAAAAACTACTTAAATCGTAATATGTTTTTGGGGTTCTTAAGTTTTAATTTATTTATCGTATCATCCTAGGAAGCCCCTTTCGTCAAAACAAGCTATTGAGCACGTGCATTAAATTTTTCACTTAAGTTCAGCTAGCCTTATGTTCTTATCACTCATCGTTGATCACTTTTGAGATATATGTTTTAAACTAGTGATGAGTGATGAGGTGATATCTCTTTGATATTGCTCATCACTAATTTTTCTTTGAGGTTCTGTTTGTGATTAGCGATGAGCGAGGTTCTTATGGGATAGCTTATCGCTAATGTTTTTTAAGTTCTTAAGGTTGTAATAGCGATAAGCGATGACTTCTCACTTCATGATCCTAGTTTCATTGCTCATCGCCAATATGTTATAAAGGGATTGTTTACAATTAGCGATGAGCGAGATGATGAGTTCCCAATGGTATCAAACCTCCTGGATTTTTTTGAGCGCTAAGGTTATGATTAGCAATGAGCGATATGGTCCCTTACAAGGAATTTTCTCTCGCTAACTTGACTACATCCTATTTGCGATGTCTTTTGTATCTTTGATTGTTATGCAGGTGCACGTGTCAAACTATGGTGCTTGCATCTCTTGTTGCTGATGGGAGTCAAGATACAAATTTAAAATAGCGGGGAGCAATGGGAATGAAGATGATCAGGAAGCTGACTACAGATCCAAGGGTTGAGATTTTGTCACATAAGGTACTTGCATCGTTGATAAAGATGGAAAAGAAAGAAGTGAACTAGTGATTGGCGACAACTGCTACATGAAGAGGCAATGTGTCAGAATCATAAGGATTTCATATAAAGTAGAGAGAAAAGTAGCGAGGTGGATTGTCAGCCATTGATACAGTTTTAAAGCTAAAGGATAACGATCAAGGTTTAAAATTGAACGACTACTTGTTAGTTCGCTCGCACGAGCTTACTATCAAATATTAATGGTGACATGCTCTCGTCTTAGCTGTAACTAAAAGTAGATATTTGGTTTATTGTGCATCCTATTTCACTGGCTAGCGGAAGGAATACTAGAGGCCGAAGAATTTGCAAGGGAAGCTCCAGAGATTATTTGCAACTAGGGTGACATAGCTTTCATTTGGGTAAGCAAAAATGATACCTCCTTTTAATTAAGGTAGTAGGATGAACGCCCATGAAAGCTGATGAGAAAATTGATGGAAAATGCAATTTAGTCTTTCTCTGGTGATTTCAATTTGATAATTGAGCACTGCCTAAATTGTGAAGAAAATTGTCCTATTCAACAGTTGAGTTTTATCTCATCATAATTGTGAAGGATTTTGTTTGACTGTCAAGAATTGTATACCCTAGTCTCCATTCATGTTACAAACATGAGTGACCTAAAGCCTAGTGAGTCTAGTGTTAGACTTGAGAGAAAATCGAAGCAAAAAAGGGTCAAAAGACCCAAAACTTAGCATGCTTCAGTTGAAGTCGAGCCCAAACTAGTAGCTATGGCTAACCCTTTTCCCGGTACCCCTGCGGCTTCCACAAGATTCATAAGTGCAAGGAAGGAAACATAAAAAGTTTATGAAAGAAACTTTTGAAGTTATTAGAGAGGGAGGGTCATGAATTGGTAAAAGGCCCACAAGACAAGTTGTTTTTACCACTAGGTTGATTGATAATGCTGGTGATATTGGTGAGAAACCCTAACCTCAGAGTGGATGGCAGTTGTTTAAGTATGCTTTCAACAGGCGAAATTCTAGTAAGCCTGCATGCTTTTTGTGGGGATTGAACTTGAGAAAGCTAGTAGTCCCAAATGTGTTTGTAGAGATTGAATAAAAAATGTATATATTTGTTAAGGAAGCCAAAGTTTTAATTTATGCAAGGTACTCTCAGTATGCTACTAAGGTGTAAGATTTATTGAATGTTAAATGGCCCACTGAAGAGGAATAAAATGTTTGGTTGGAGAAGTACACATAATGAATAAGAAGAATAATGGACACGAGAAGAATAATACATAGCCTGAAAATAGTATAGATTAGGTTTTTGATATAACATGGTAAAATATTATTCTCTCCTCAATGCTCAAAGTGATTAGCACGCGGTGTTCATATGGATTAACACCGTTTTGACCTTTTTTTGTTTTCTTTGACTTGCTTCATAAGTTTTGTTGTTTTGATTTCCTTACAGTTGGCATTTGAAGCACATGGAGAATATCTTGTAATTGTTGTAACAAACTAATGATTCCTTTTAAGGTGGGACCTATTTTCCATGAAGATTTGAGGATATTTCCACCTCATGTTTATTTGCTTCACCTAAAGACTCAAGCATAACTAGGAAGGGAATATTGTTCAAGTGGTTCTATGAGATCATGACATGTGTGCTACTGGTCTAAGGCTTGTTTTGACCCTTCATCTCTATAAGAAGGAATTCAAGACCAAAAGCACATGATTTAGAAAAATTTGAGTTGATACTGTTAGTGTTATCAAGAAAATACGAAGCAAGTTTTAGAGTCTTTGTTTTAAGTTTGTCTTGGAGTTCATACTTATGCATGTAAGACTGATAATGATATAGCATTTTATAATACAAATTAATATTGAGTTTCATGGTTATTTTCTCTCCTTGTATGTGTGTTATGAGTTATGATTGAAAGTAGTCAAGGATTTCTTTCATTTGTCTCTGTCATTATCTGATGGAAGTTCAGTTTCATGTTTTCCTATCGATTCAATGAATTGATGTAAATGCTTATATGAGAGTGATGACTTATAATTACTATGTGCTAGGATATTCATAATTAGTGATAATCCTGAAAGTCACAGAGAAATATTGTAATGCAAGATTTCTTGGGATTATATATGTTATTATTTGAATTGTTATCAGTTTATGTCAAAGGATATTGACTCTATGCTCTGGATAAAGACACTGGTTCATGTTGCATATTAGTGTTACATTTACAGTATTGATTCATTACTTACTCAATCGTTTAACCATAAAATTTCAAAAGGAACACTGTTGTTATTCATTCTTTTAGGTGTCTTTTCTCTCATAATCAACTCATATAACATTAGCATAATAAGCTTGCAACTTATTTAATGCTACTATTAAGTGGTATCATGAGAGATATCTGTTATTGACAATGTATTTGGTTGCAATTGTAAAAGGTTTTTTAGGTATACATTGTGGGATCACCCTCCCGGGTTTTAAAAAGCCCAAAGAGTAGGAATAGACATTTGGCAACCTCTATTCGTTCGTTAGCCAATCCCTTTAGTATTACTGATAATTGGAAATGGAAAAATCCATAGGTATGTCTAGAGATCAGCTTAGTTCTTAAAAAATAACCAACAAAACCAAGAGGAATCAAAAGCTTATATCTTGCACCAGAGGACCCTAGGAGTTGGTTAAAACCCCTATACAAATACCCATTCCCCAAGGGTGAATGAGTCCTTGAGGAAACCTCAAAACCAACTTTTCTGAGCATTTTTTCAATTCTCTTCACTTCCCATATCTATTGGTAAACTATTGTTTCAGTCTGTCAAATTTTCAGGAATTTTTGTTTTATGCATTCTAGGTTTAATCGTCCATTTCGTTTAGGCATTTTAAATCATTCCAAATTTATCTCAGATCTTTCCTACTATCCTAAGGAATTGAGATCCAAGGTTGGATTGGCTCACCTCAAGGTTGAAAGTCAATCTTAACCCCTTGTGATCTTTTTCCTAATGAAATATTAGAGAAAGGCACCTAGATCCTATTGTTCTAGATACTTGGGACATATGATCCACTTTTCTTCATTTCAATGTATAACCCAATAAGTTTGTTTACTTAATTGGTGTGGACAACTAAGATAACATTACATAGAAAAAATCTAGATTGATGTTTCAATATTTTTGTTTTATTATTTTAGTAAACTATTTAAACATGATTTATGCTAGTGTGTTTTGTTGAAAAACTAAATCTACTTTAAGTAAATAAGGTGTCAAAATAAGACACACTCATGAAATTGGTGATATATCTAAAAAAATCTCTAGAACTAGGCCTATTCCATGGGGGCTCATTTGAAATGGCCTTACCTATTTATCCCATTAAGAGATTTAGAGGCTCCATATTTTACACATAGGTTTACACCACATATATCACCAATATTTTATTAATCCAACATTAGTGAAAGTTCTATTCAAACAAGTTTAATTCATCATTGATGAATATAAACACAATAATTTATGTTCCATATAAGTTATCATTTTTCATTCCTTTATAAAAAGTTTTTTGTCTAATGCAAGCTTATACTTTCATACTCATAGCATCCATTTATTTACCTTCTAATAAATTTACTATATCTTCCTTGGTTTTGTGGTTGGGAATTTTTTTTCATTTTTTCATCTTTCAATAGTGGTCATATATAAATGGTGGAAATATTATTGGTCTTATCAAGGACATTTCATGAGATATAAGCATAAATATTTGACCCTAATATTTATTTTTGTTCTATGTTAATTGTGGCTTTTGAAATAGTCAAACGTTGTGATTTGTGTATTGTCAATTATGCCCAAGCTAACTATAAGGGTAATTGATTTGTGTACCCCTTTTGTATTTGTATAATTAGAATAGTATGCATAATTTTTTTATTTTTAAATGCTATGGTTAAGCAATTTTCAAACTTATCTATAACATATATCAATGGTGTTGATGCAACACTTGCAAATTTGTATATTATATTACGAATACACCATAGAGATCCATTAAAAAGGCCTACTTCTATGCAAAGATTACAAGTTAGCATGAATTTTGCATCCTT
Organism: Sequoia sempervirens; assembly: GCA_007258455.2. NCBI lineage: Eukaryota > Viridiplantae > Streptophyta > Pinopsida > Cupressales > Cupressaceae > Sequoia > Sequoia sempervirens. Next base: position 109 of record VDFB02034038.1, on the reverse strand, counting down.
ACCAATTAATAACTCTACATCAAGTTTATCATTTTGACCTCTTTTTGTGCATTGGTATTACCTACTTTGATTGCAATGCTACATGCAACATTTCATTTTATTGAATCCA